>JARJEI010000014.1:7780232-8005232 GCA_029955415.1 Lottia scabra | reverse complement strand
CTGTCCGTCTGTCCGTCTGTCTGTCCGTCTGTCTGTCTGTCCACAATTGTTGTGGACACGATAGAGAGCTGGTTTCTTGATGGATTTTGATGTAACTTGCTGTGAGTGTTTATCACCCAAGGATGAACCCTATTGAAAATCAGACGAATCGAAAAATATTTCATGGGTTATTGCCCTTGCTTTTGAAAATATGTTGTGGACACCATAGAGAGCTGGTTTCTTGATGGATTTTGATGAAACTTGGTATGAGTGTTTGTATTGACATTAGAATAAACCCTATTAAAAATCAGAAACATCGAAAAATATTTGATGAGTTATTGCCCTTGTTCTTTAAAACGCGTTAATTTTTCAACCATTAACAAAGTTGTGGACACGATAGAGAGCTGGTTTCTTGATGGATTTTGATGAAACTTGCTGTGAGTGTTCATAAACACCCAAGTATGAATGAACCCTATTGAAAATCAGACGAATCGAAAAATATTTCCTGAGAGAGCTGGTTTCTTGATGGATTTTGTTGAAACTTGGAGTGTTTGTATTGACATTAGGATAAACCCTATTGAATATCAAAAATATTTTATGAGTTATTGCCCTTGTTCTTTAAAACACGTTAATTTTTCAGCCGTTACACTCTCAAAGTTGTGGACACGATAGAGAGCTGGCTTCTTGATTGATTTTAATGAAACTTGTTGTGAGGATGAAACATATTGAAAATCAGACAAATCTTAATATATTTAATTTGTTATTGCCCTTGTTTTTGTAAATGTGTTGTGGAAACAATAGAGAGCTTGTTTCTTGGTGGATTTAGATGAAACTTGGTGTGAGTGTATGTATTGACCTTGGGATACAACTTATTGAAAATCAGAAACATTATCAACTATGTGACTGCTCTTAATCATTTTAGGATGGAACCTAAACGTTGGTTGCCCTTGTTTTATGCATATTTCGGTGACATATTTGTTTTTTTCCAGGAAACTTTAACCTGTGGTTTTACTCTTGTAAAAAGAGAAAATGTCATTCTCAGAGCTGGTTTCTTGATGGATTTTCATGAACCTTGGGATAAACCCTATTGAAAATCAAAAACATAAAAAATATTTGATGAGTTATTGCCCTTGTTCTTTAAAACACCTTAATTTTTCAGCCCTGAACAAAGTTGTGGATACGATAGAGAGCTTGTTTCTTGGTGGATTTTGACGAAACTTGGTATGATTGTTCATAATCACCCAAGGATGAACCCTATTGAAAATTAGAAGAATTGAAAAATATTTCATGGGTTATTGCCCTTGTTAACTTGTAGTTGTCAACACTCAAAAATCGTTCAATTTTGTAAACATTCTTGTTGGCACGGTTTTCGACGTGTTTCATTTACTGATAGTTCTTGTTGACCTCCCAAACGACTTGGCTGCCATTACAAAAGTGGGCGTATTACGATGGGGCATCGCTATTTTTTCGTCAGTCGGTGCACCTATTTTTCAGCAATGGTACTATGTACAGATTTTGTGACGTTTTCTGACTTGTGGCTAATTTTAATATGAATGTAAAACGAAATTTTTCTGAGCAACATTAAGCGATAGGCCTATTAGCAACCAACATAAAATGGACTCCAGAGAATCTATTTATCAACCGATTTTGCTCGAATTACCTTCATCGTATTTCTTGTTACAAGGGACAAATAATGGAACTTGAAAAAATTTGATTATATGAAAATCGTTTGTCACTTTTTCATGCCGTAATTAATCGAAGTATGATTTTTTGTTTGATTTTTAACGGATCAATATGAAATTTCTATGATGTAGACCTACGGCAAGTGCAAATAATTCCCCACACTCAAAATTTTTGCATCACTTCCGGTTTCAATGATATCACTTCCGGTTACATCACTTCCCGTAAAACTGATTTATGATCAAATTAGGGTATGCATAATGTTATAGTGTTATTATTACAAACTGTTATGAATTAAAAAAATATTTACCAGAAGTTATAGTTTGGCTGCCATATTGGTTAGAGTCATTTTTCCAAAATTTTTATTCAGAATAATTTTGTTATTATACATTCACGATTTTGATGCCAAACTGAGCATTAAAGCTTTGTCTACAGTTTCTTGGGAGCCGAATTTAGATTTTGACTTTTTTGTATTCGGAATGTTTTTCTTCCAAAGTTTAGAGGCTTGTATCACATGACCTATTATATAGAGCTCTAAACATAGCTTAATTTGCATATTGCCAGTGCTGTAACGCAAAACCTAACTGGAATAACACCCCAATATTTGCTGATTTTTAATGTACTTATCCAATTTTTTTTCAAAATTGACATGTGTGCGTATAATCAGATTAAAAATATCATGGACATATTGAATTTGTGTAGTGCGCATGCGCGTCGCCAACTGTCTTATTTCTTATCCGAATTTCATGAAACTCAGTATACATATGTATATTCCGATTCAAAATATCATGGAGATATTGAATTTGTGTTATGCGCATGCTCATTGCTAACTTTCTTATTTCTGAACTGAATTCATTCAAAATTGGCATGCATGTGTATAATAAGATTCACAATTAACCCGCCCGGCACCTGTACTGTTAATTGTACAGTTCTAGTTATTGTGGGACTTTGCTACCGCAAAGTCCCAGTTTGATTTCGAAATGTCTATTCTTTTTTTTTTTTTTTTTTTTTCGATTTTTCCACAGGGCACAGCCTAAACTATGCTAGCTGCAACATTTCGGAAATATGTTCTGACGTCGCATCATGGCGACGTACTTTTTATACGCCCACACATTAATGTGGGCGTATATTGTAGTCGCCCCTGTCTTGTCTGTCCGTCTGTCCGTCCGTCTGTCCGTCTGTCCGTCTGTCTGCCTGTCCACAATTGTTGTGGACACGATAGAGAGCTGGTTTCTTGATGGATTTTGATGAAACTTGCTGTGAGTGTTTGTTATCACCCAAGGATGAACCCTATTGAAAATCAGACGAATCGAAAAATATTTCATGGGTTATTGCCCTTGCTTTTGAAAATATGTTGTGGACACCATAGAGAGCTTGTTTCTTGATGGATTTTGATGAAACTTGGTGTGAGTGTTTGTATTGACATTGGGATAAACCCTATTGAATATCAGAAACATCGAAAAAATATTTTATGAGTTATTGCCCTTGTTCTTTAAAACGTGTTAATTTTTCAGCCGTTACACACTCAAAGTTGTGGACACGATAGAGAGCTGGTTTCTTGGTGGATTTTTATGAAACTTGATGTGAGTGTTTGTAATCACCCAAGGATGAACCCTATTGAAAATCAGACGAATCGAAAAATATTTCCTGGGTTATTGCCCTTGCTTTTGAAAATATGTTGTGGACACCGTAGAGAGCTGGTTTCTTGATGGATTTTGATGAAACTTGGTATGAGTGTATGTATTGACATTAGGATAAACCCTTTTGAATATCAGAAAAATCGAAAAAATATTTTATGAGTTATTGCCCCTTGTTCTTTAAAACACGTTAATTTTTCAGCCCTTACACTCTCAAAGTTGTGGACACGATAGAGAGCTGGTTTCTTGGTGGATTTTTATGTAACTGGCTGTTGGTGTTTGTATTGACCTTCGGATACACCTTATTGAAAATCAGAACCATCAACTATGTGACTGTTCTTAATGATTTTAAGATAGAACCTAATCGTTGATTACCCTTGTTTTATGCATATTTCAGTGACATATTTGTTTTTTCCAGGAAACTTGAACCCATAGTTTTACTCTTGTAAAAAGAGAAAATGTCATTCTCAGAATCTTTCATTTACTGATCACTCTTGTCAACCCCCCCGGACGAATTGGCTGCCATTATAAAAGTGGGCGTATTACGATGGCCATCGCTATTTTTAAATATAAATTGGAACATTTTTGCAAAAGTGCAAATTGCACATTGCAACCTGAGCAAAAACGGGTATTTTGACCCTGGAAGCTACATTTTTGGGCTGATTTTTCTCGGGTTTTCATTTTTGAAATCTGTGACTAAATTCCGATGTGATACAGGTTAAAAAATTTCAAATTTCGAAAATTCGTAGCATACATTTTTTGGCTGATTTTCGAAATTTTTGGGCAATTTTTTAGTTTTTTTCGGATTAATCTGACATTTTGATAAAAGATGTATGTCACTAATGTAAACAATTTGACGTATTCAAAATTTTTGCGTCACTTCCGGTCAAAGTGGAAAATCGATTTTCACTTCCGGTTGAATAACTTCCGGTGTAATTGAAATATTTCAACGAAATTATGTTCATCGTTATTAATTGTAATTCTATGGCCGATTTTAAAATAAAATTTAGTCCGAAAAAAATACTTTGGCCGCCATCTTGATTTGACACTTTTTCATAAAAACTCAAAATGGGGCTTCGGGGGAGAATGGGATTGGTCAAATTTTTATGTTGGTGTATACTTTAGTCGATGGCGACAAAAATGTTGAATTTGACTTTTGCTTTTTTGCAACTTCCGGTCGAATTTTTTAAATTTTTGAAGGCTTGTATCTTGTGACCTTGACCTTTGATGACCTTGACCTTTAGTAAGTCAAAGGTCATTGACCTTGGCTATCAGATGATACTTTGAAATTTGACCTCCTACATCTACTTCCGGTTTTATAGCTCTCCGAAAATAGCCAAATTCGCAACTTTGTACTGCTCCTACAGGTGACCTAATTAACCTAGAGAGTTCATTTTTGCATATTTTGAATGGGTTTTATGAGTTCTTTCGAACGATATGTCACAATGTACTGTAATGCAAAATTTGATTTTTTTTTTGAAATTTTGCAATTTTGGAAACCTTTACCCGATTTTTTGAATATATTCACAAATCTCCTTTAGCGATATATGGAATCGCAGTAACAATCATATACATCGTCAAACGACGACAAAGACAACAGTACGTTAAATGACCGCACTTATATTTTGGATTATAATAATAGTTACGTTTCATCAAGCTAACTTCCTTCCGTTCTAATCTGCGAGGTAGCCTAGTCTACGCTCGGCTGATCCGACAATAAATTTCTCGCTAACATGATGAATTCTTATCTCGAAATGTTCAATTTTAGATTTTGACCTTTGTTGACATATATGATTGTATATCTAGTTAACCAATGGATGTAAAGACTTTAGGCATTATTAGATATATTAATATTGATAAAGTCACAACAAAAACATTGACGTGGGCGTGGTACATCCAAGTGAAATTTTATTTTTGTAGAATTGTAGAATTTTAAATGTTTTAAAAAAATGACGTTGCCTACAGTTACAGCATTGCTTTAGTCAGCTCATGTGAAAGGCTCGTTGATTTCGGCCTTGTAGTTAAAAAAAAAGGAACAGGGTTAAGAAACTTCCGGTCGAATTTTTTCAATTTTTGAAGGCTTGTATCTTGTGACCTTGACCTTTGATGACCTTGACCTTTAGTAGGTCAAAGGTCATTGACCTTGGCTATCAGATGATACTTTGAAATTTGACCTCCTACATCTACTTCCGGTTTTATAGCTCTCCGAAAATAGCCAAATTCGCAACTTTGTACTGCTCCTATGGGTGACCTAATTAATCTAGAGAGTTCATTTTTGCATATTTTGAATGGGTTTTATGAGTTCTTTCGAACGATATGTCACAATGTACTGTAATGCAAAATTTGATTTTTTTTTTGAAATTTTGCAATTTTGGAAACCTTTACCCGATTTTTTGAATATATTGACATTAATAAATGCACATCTCATGATCTTTTAAGTTTGGAGGCTTTAGATTTGGAACATAATTAAACATACCCATAAAAAAGTATCCATCAAAAAAAAAGTCACGTGGGCGTGGCACATTCGGGTTAAATTTTAATTTTGTTTACATTTTGTTGTCTGGAAAAAATATACATAGTGTAAGCGGGGACAAGCACCCTTTCAATTCTGACCAGCTACCTTCGACCACATGTGGTCGGAAAACCTCTCTTTTTATCTGTCAGGATGTATAGAGAGTTAGGTCTAAATTTAATCCGGAATCCACCATTTCTACATGATTTACTTTGCAAATTAGGCCAAAGATCATCAGTTATATTGATCTGATTTAATATGGGAGATAACTCCTGAAGGCTTGAAAAATCATCATTCAAGAAACTGATTAATGGGAGACAACTCCAATCTGCCTAATACGACTCTTTGTAGGACTTATGAAATTAATACTGGGCTGTCATTGTTTAGGGTTCCGGTTATGCCTTGGTTGTGCTCCTGTGCACATTAAATACAAATTTCCCAGTAACCCCTGCTTTTCTGACTCTCATACACGTTTAACACTCAAAGGCCTAGGTAGACAAAAGAGGAAAGGACCCCCACACACTGACTACACTGCCGAGTCCTTGATCTCCTTAATTCGAGGGGATACGTTTGCCTCTTTCCTTCCTTAGACTGAGGAACTTTTATTTGGGAAAGGACATAAGTAAAGCTCTCCAAAGCATAACCAGATCCACTCTACATAATGGCCAGCATAGGGTGTCGTGCATTCACCCAAAGCTGATGATTAAGAACAACAAGAATATTCCTCCAAAAATAGTCTGTAAAATATATTCACAAATCTCCTTTAGCGATATATGGAATCGCAGTAACAATCATATACATCGTCAAACGACGACAAAGACAACAGTACGTTAAATGACTGCACTTATATTTTGGATTATAATAATAGTTACGTTTCATCAAGCTAACTTCCTTCCGTTCTAATCTGCGAGGTAGCCTAGTCTACGCTCGGCTGATCCGACAATAAATTTCTCGCTAACATGATGAATTCTTATCTCGAAATGTTCAATTTTAGATTTTGACCTTTGTTGACATATATGATTGTATATCTAGTTAACCAATGGATGTAAAGACTTTAGGCATTATTAGATATATTAATATTGATAAAGTCACAACAAAAACATTGACGTGGGCGTGGTACATCCAAGTGAAATTTTATTTTTGTAGAATTGTAGAATTTAAAATGTTTCAAAAAAATGACGTTGCCTACAGTTACAGCATTGCTTTAGTCAGCTCATGTGAAAGGCTCGTTGATTTCGGCCTTGTAGTTAAAAAAAAAGGAACAGGGTTAAGAAATTTAAATTTTTCTGTTTTGACCTTGACCTTTGTTGACCTAGACCTTACTAGAATCAAATGACACTGACTTATGCTATTTATAAATACTTTCATATTCTATGTCTTGCGTCAACTTCCGGTCTTATTACTGTGTACATTTTCAAAGTCTATATGTTTCATTACATATCTCATTACTTTGACTTGGAATGACCTTGACCTTCAGGGGGATTAAGGTTGACATAGGTTATCAGTTGGTACGGTCATGTGTCAGATCTGATGACTACTTCCGGTTTCACAACCTTAAAAAAGGACAAATTTAGAAAGTTGTAGACGCATTTGGCAATAAGGATTTCACTTAAGGGTAGATTATTTTTACAGATTCTTTTTAGCAAATTTGCACATTTGCAAAGTCCCACTCTGTGCCACATGTGGCTCTAGTTATTATTATTATTAATTTGCAGGTACAAGTAAGGCTGTGCATAAAGAATGCATAAACAAAGAAGAGAAATTAACTGGTAAGTGTTACATTTGTTTTTAACTATGAAAGCTGTGAATGATTAGAATAGAAAATTAACCACCATCTTAAAATATTTGTGTACAATGTATATATAAACCTGTTTTCAATGGCTTATTGTACAATTTTTGGTCAGGGATTTCGATTATTCAAGGTAAAAGTGGCAACAACAATTGCCCATGTTGAATTGCAAAATGGTGTGAATTAAAAATATATAAAAGTTGATATTTTGAGATTTTCAGCGATAAACAAGTTAATAGTGGTTAAGGTTACAAATTCCATGCGCAGCCATTTTGAATTTTCATGTGATAACGCATGCGCAGAATCACCTGCAGAATCACTTACCTCTAAGCAGATAGCTTTAGTTTCGCGCACACACAAGCATTTGTTCATTCATGGAAAAAAATATCAAACACGTTTGACTAAAAACTTACATAAATTAACCCGCACACGGAAGCTATCGCCTTAAGGAAAAGTGAACGAATGAATTCTGCCTGGCTTGTGTCTGTGCTCGACCGAGTTCTTATGGCTTTATTTATGGATGGACCGTTAACAAAAATAATTATTCAATCAAAAATACCACGGTACCGGCGGACAACCATCTCGAAAGAAAGTAGTTGTCCATTAGAAAATTTACTTTTCACGGACATCGGACAAGTGGCTAATGTCGCAGACTGCCTTAGTGATTAAGAAAATTCAATCACATTGTGCCACCTATAATGTTTACGAGCTAAAATTGAACATGTTTTCAAGAACAAGGTCAATAATCCATAGTAAACATTTTTCGATTTTGTTAATTTTCGTTAGGGTTTATCCTTGGGTGATAATGAACATTATCAGTAAGTTTCATCAAAATCCATCAAGAATTGAAACCTGTGGAGTGTTTATGAGCCAAAAACTAACATGTTTTGAAGAAAAAGGGAAATAATTCATAGTAATTATTTTTTGATTTTGCTGATTTTCAATAGGCTTTATCATGGGGTGGTAATAAACATTATCAATAAGTTTTGTCAAAATCCATCAAGAATTGTGTGTTTATGTCAAACATTGTTTTCACAAATAAGGGCAATAATTTATAGTAAAAAAGTTGCTGATTTTTAATAACTTCTTTTCTTTTGGTGATTAGGAACACGCACATCAAGTTTCGTCAAAATCAGTCAAGAATTATGGCCTGTAGGGTGTTTACGAGCAATTTTGAAAGGACGGACAGACATTGGTGATGACATTATACCCCATTTCACGTGGGCGTATAAAAATGTAATGACTGTATTCAGAGAATTTCAAATTTGACAAATAATGTTTTCGCTATAAAAGTGAAATAATCTTTCAATCTTGAGATCATCTTATCTTTTACGTAAAATAAATAACATTTTCAAAGTTGTGGACATGATAGAGAGCTGGTTTCTTGATTGATTTTGATGAAACTTGGTGTGAGTGTTTGTATGAAGGAGAACTCTATTGAAAATCACACAAATTTGGGTTAATGCACTTGCTTTTGAAAATATGTGGTGGACATGATAGAGAGCTGGTTTCTTGATTGATTTCAATGAAACTTGGTGTGAATGTTTGTAATCATCCATGGATAAACCTTATTGAAAACATCGCAAAATATTTTATGAGTTATTGCCCTAGTTCACCAAGGATGAACCCTATTGAAAATTAGACAAATCTCAAAATATTTCATGGCTTATTGCCCTTTCTTTTAGGAAATATGTTGTGGATACAATAGACGGTTGATTTTTTGATGGATTTTGAGGAAACTTTGTGGGACTGTTCTTAAAATCATTTTAGGATGGATCCTTTATATACCTGATATTTGATACATAAGTTATTGCCCTTTTTTATGCATATTTCAGTGACATATTTTTTTTCTCCAGGAAACGTAAACCCTTGATTTTAAATCAAGGAATATATATAAAAGAGAGATTTTAAAGAGAAAATGTCATTCTCAAAATCTTTCATTTACTGACAACTCTTGTCAACCCTGCAGATGATTTGGCTGCCTTTATAAAAGTGGGCATTTTACTATTTTTTTACAAAACAGGATTTTAAGTCAATCATAAAATCTCAAGAAACTTCTTTTGTAACTTTTTAGCACCACCACGACCAAAAAGACCTGAAGGTAAGTAACATCCATATTTATATTCAACTAAAAGAGAAAGCTATATCTATATGCTTTTTTGTATGCCCACATGAAATGTACCTCCTATAATGGTGTCACCAATGTCCATCCGTTGATCTATTCGCAATTGCTTGCAAACACGAAATTTACTGATTGTCTATTACCACCCAAGGATGAACCCTATTGAAAATCAGAAAAATCTACTTCTACATTACATATGAGTTACATCTCTTCTTCTTCCAACCGCATTAAATCTTTAGCTCGTTTACATTCTATATATAACTTGCATTGGTGAAATTATGTATTATATATTATTTACCCTAGGAGGAACCTTTCAGGGCCGTAGGAAGCAAATGAAAACTTGGAGGTGGGGGGGCTGGTTTTTTTTATACGCCTACACATTAATGTGTTCAATAAAGTAAAAGACACAAACCATTTCACAAAGTTTTTTACTGGTCCATTTTTAGTTGATCCAAATAATGTGGATACTCTATAGCATAACACATAGGTAAACATTCATAAAAATTATTTACGGATTTTGAAGAAACTTAATGAAATTTATTATCACCCAAGGATGAACCCTATGTAATCAAAAGAATCGTAAAATATTGAAAATATTTGTCAGTATTATCACAAAAATTTCAAAAGAAGTTTATTACTGAATGTTAAATATTTCTCCTGTAACTCTCAAATATATTTGTTTAAAGTCAAAGCTGCCATTGGGCGAATATTACCTTGCCTGGCAAGCTATGTTTTTACAATATAGTAGACAAATGTAGTGTCCTTTTGAGGAATTTGTTTTTAGAATTCAAGTGAAAACGGGACACACATCCTTTAACATAGAATTTTATTAACAGTATTTTGGACAGATTAGATTTTTTGTACAATCTAACAAAAATTGGCGTGTGCCCTTGATATCTTGCTAGGTATTACTGATAACTCTTGTCGCCCTCCTGGCTACCATTAGTTTTTTTTTTCAAAACGGTGCGTGAACACTCCAAAATATTCTGGAATAAATGTATGACAAAAGTTAAAAATTTTATGGGTGAGGTTCTGCCATATTATTTTCTTTATCAAACAAATCTGTCAGTTATGTATATTACCTTGCCTGGCAAGCTATCTTGTAATGCATATTGTTGAATATTTAACTGCAAATTGAATGATACTGTTGAATATTAAAATGGAGCACTAATGCCAATTGTGAATTTTTAGAGACTACAATATCAATACAGAAAGCACGTGCCAGCAAGTCCTATTCAGGTACTAATCCTGCTCCAAATGGTCATCATGCTTTAAGATTTAATTCTGGTGATACAATAGAAGTTCTAGATAAAAGTGACTCAAAATTCTGGAAGGTAGGTTATTACAACGCTGTAGGCTATTAGTTATTAGAGAAAAAGCAGGCAGCAATAACCAATCAAAGAAGACTTTCTGATGGGATCACAAATACCACTAGTAGTACAGCGATTCATTTGATGTATAATGAACTTGGTGAATCACATGAATATGTGGTCGTATATTGTCGTCGCCCCTGTCCGTCGGTCGGTCGGTCCTTCCGTCAACATTTCTTGTGAGCACTATAGAGACTACAGTTTTCATTTGATTTTAATGAAACTTGGTATGCTCCTTTAGATTCATAAGATCTCAGTCAAGTTCGAATTTGTCATATTTTCGATTGAACAGTTTTTGAGTTATTGCCCTTGACTTTGTAAAAACGCGTCAAATTTAGTTCGTGAGCACTTTAGAAACTACAATTTTCATCTGATTTTGATGAAACTTGCTATGTTTCTTTAAATTGATAAGATCTCGGTCAAGTTCAAATTTGACATATTTTCGATGAACTGTTTTTGAGTAATTGCCCTTGACTTTGTAAAAACGAGTCAAATTTGGTTCGTGAGCACTCTAGAGACTACATTTTTCATCTGATTTTGATGAAACTTGCTATGCTTCTTTAGATTGATAAGATCTCAGTCAAGTTCGAATTTGACGTATTTTCGATGAACTGTTTTTGAGTTATTGCCCTTGACTTTATAAAAAATGCGTCAAATTTTGTTCGTGAGCACTCTAGAAACTACAATTTTCATCTGATTTTGATGAGACTTGCTGTGTTCCTTTAGATTGATAAGGTCTCGGTCAAGTTTGAATTTGACGTATTTTCGATGAACAATTGTTGAGTTATTGCCCTTGTCTTTGTAAAAAAGTGCTAAAATTTGTTTGAACAGGATTGAAGCTACAGTTTTCAACCGATTCTGATGAAACCTGGTGTGATCATTGGAATTAATAAGATCTCGGTCAAATTTTAATTTGACATATTTTCGTCAAACATTTTTTTGAGTTATTGCCCTTGACTTTGTAAAAACGTGTCAAAATTTGTTCGTGAACAGGATTGAAGCTGTAGTTTTCAACTGATTCTGAGAATTGATAAGATCTCGGACAAGTTCTAACTTGATGCATTTTCGTTGAATGTTTTTTGAGTTATTGCCCTTGTCTTTGTAAATTGCGTCAAGATTTGTTCGTGAGCTCAAAAAAAGTTACTTTTCAACCAGTTTTATTGAAACTAAGTGTAGTCACTGGATTTCAGTGAAAATTTTTTTGAGTTTTTTACCCTTTATTTGTTATGCTTTTGATATAATAAAATTTGCATTATCGTGTATTCAAATAGCATCATTTCTGACAGCTGCCAGTGGGCGTATGTTACCTTGCCTGGCAAGCCCTGGTTTACAATTTTGGTGCAGCTATTTTGGCCACTACTATTTTGGGCAGAGTTTACTGTTGTCAATTGCATGTAATCTAAAACCCTAATTTTACACTTTAAAACAGCAACATTACTTCATTAGTAATGAATGATCTAAATTGAACCAAATAAAGTTTGGCTGTTGCCAAATTTACATTTTTTTATTTTCTTAGGGTCGTTTCCGTGGTGATGAAGGTTATTTCCCAGCAGATCATGTGACGTTAACCAAAGTTGTGGTATGTTTCATTTACACATTTAACCATATCAGTAAATTTTAACGATGTTTCTTTTCATAAGCTGTTGCCTTTATTGTCTGCCTGTCTACATTTCTTGTAGACTCTTTAGAGACTAGTTTTTATCTGATCTTAATGAAACTTGGTTTAGATGAAAATATAGTTATTACATGTATACATAAAAGACAATATAATATGCAACAAATACTTTGTGCAGAAAATATACTTATTATATCGGGTGTCCCAATAAAAACGTCCCCAACTTTGACGCAAAGTATCTCATCTGCTTATGATCAAATTTCTTTCAAAATTCTCATAGATTTACTTCAACATGTCCTTGTCGGACTCTGAAAATATGAAAGTCATCAAACAAAAATTGTACAAGAACTGCCTCGAACAAAATAGCATGTCAAAAAATTCAATATCAGAGCAAATTACATATTTGAATTTGTGTTCATTGTGCCTTCATCGCATCGACCACCGATATCAAACATTTACCATCCTGAAAAACTCTCACGGATCTCGTCTAAAGGTACCACTCGAGAACCAACCATCCTGCATTTCAGTTCCTGTGTAATCAGTTTGTCTCTCTAACCCAAGTGCAGTACACCTGAATCCCATACTGCTCGGAGTCATTACCATCACCAGTGGAATAGACAGGATGAACAAGAACTGAAAGGCAGGGAGGTTGCTTTTTGGGAGAAAATATCTTAAGCTGAGATCGGTGAGAGTAATGTATGATGGAAAATGAATGATATTGGTGAAGGATGATGTGAAAGCACAATAGACACAGTTTGAAATGTGTAGTTTACTCTGATATTGAATTTTTTGACATGCTGTTTTGTTCCTGGCAGTACTAATACAATTTTTATTCGATGACTCTCATATTTTAAGGGTGTGACAAGGACATGTTGAAGTAAATCTGTGAGAATTTTGCAAGAGATTGGTTCACCAACAGCTGAGATACTTACCGTCAAACTTGGGGACGTTTTTATTGGGACACCCGATACATAAAGGTATCAATCAATTTAAGTTTGTCGTGAAACTTGTTCAGAAGGATTTCAAATTGTCCTAGGAACTATTATATACTACGTATTGCATATAGATCATCTCTTTAAGGGGTTTCACTCTCAGTAGAGACATAGCTATTGAGTTTTTTTTATAAAAAACTGATTAGTGAAAAAATTGTTTTTGAATCAAATTTTGATGATCAATCAGACAGTAAGTTCTTCCTATCCACAGATTTATTTTGTGTCCTGTATTATTTAGAAAAAAAAGCAATTAGAGTATATTACAAATTTTACAGTATGAAGATACACAATTTGATGGAGCAAATGGTCATGGTCATATCATTTTGACTGGTATAAATTCAACCAAAGCATCTGATTTGGAGCATTACCCTTGGTAGGAAGTTATCCTGCTCTGCATATGTTGTTGTTTTTTTTCCCACCCATTTGCTCTAACCTTATATTCTCATCAATTTCTTCTGTTCTCAGCGGTGGGGGCAATTAATACAGTAAAGGAAAACATACATATTTATAAATGCTATTAATAACATAGAAATTTTTTTAATGGTTCACCACTAATTGATGAACCATTAAAAAAATGTCTATGTTATAATAGCATTTATAAATAAAATTTCTAAAATTATGTTTTTGAAATGTTACTTTTAATCGGTAGAGATTGATGAGAATTATTTTTATCCATGCTTGTACTAACTTTTATCTTGTGCATCTTGTAATTTAAAAGCATTTTTTCCAGACCCGAAAGACATCGTATATTGATGTGCGAAATACGGCCAATGGAGTCCACTTCATATCACCTTCACGGCCAGAAACTCTCCGACCATTAGAAAATTTCCCTTGGTATGTTTCATATAGTATTCTTGTTTACGTTTATTTGTGCATTTATATTCACACAGCCTATCAATTTTGCACTTGAAAATGCCATTCTAGATGTCACTCAGAGAATATCAGAGCTCTTGCAATAAAAACTAAATTATTTTTTTTCTTGATACCAAACTACTTAATTTGATAGTTGTTAATTACTGCTTTGATAACCAAACTAGAACAGTTAAATTACTGAGTATATTTTACTGGTTTCTTTAATAAACAATGATAAATGCTTCCTTGAAGGATTTGTGTCCCGTTTTCTCTTGATTTCTAAAAACAAATTACATTACACTGCATTTGTCTACTATATTGCAAAGAAAATTCTTGAAAAAAATCAGTTTTGAACGAAATAAAGAAGAAAATATAGCCTTTGGTGTTTTATGCATATTTTCAGTCAATCTATGGGTTTTGACGTCATAGCAGACGACTCAAATCTTTGCCGTATCATTTTACTGCAGAAAACTACTTGTCTTGAAACATCAAAATGCTTAATGCTTTTGCTTTCTGAGGGTACAAATTCTTCAAAATATATGCCAGGGATTAGTTTCTTTTCAATTTGGTATGATTCGTCCTGAAGGAATATGTGGAATCACAACATAAAAAGAAACAAATTTGACACATTCGCGATCTTGCTAAAAATGGAAAAATCGCTACCTTTACATATTTTACAATTCCTACTAGAATGAATTAAATTTACATCACAACATATCCTACATCACTAAAAGCAGAATTGAATAAGCTATATAAAGATGTTTTCAACATGTTGTTACTCAGAGTTTCACGCTGTGCGATCTTCAGACAACTGGTTTATTTCACCCTGCGTCCCTACTGAAGTTAGACAAGTAAAATTTATTCTCGTGTCTACACTACACGAGACAAGTTCGGAACGTTTGTTCAAAGACGTGTGCTTAGGAGCATTTATAATGGAAAGCTTTTCAGTAAGATACAAGTTACATCGTTTGGTTTTATTTGTGTAGGCATTGGCTCTGCTATATTACAGGATATTTTGTAATTATTATTTTTCTGTTTGATTTGCCAAATGTATTTTGAGAGTTCAGTGCTATGTTCATATTTGTGCCCACTCACTCCCCATTGAATAAATGAAAACAATAATCTTGGAGGATATATGTCATTTATTAAGCTGTAACAAATGTACTAAATGACGTAACAAATGTACTAAATGACGGAAAAATTGTATAACTTAGTTTATCAAAAACAGCCTTAATAAATTGAATTAAGGATAATAACAAAATTAACATAATGGATTAGTGTTCGGGCTTAACAAAAAACATTACACCCTGCCAAACACATTTTTGACCGAACATAACATCGGACAAAAAGGGCCGGCCCAACACAAGACACATCCTCCAAGCATATCTTGAAAAATATAACACATAAGAGAATCAAAGAAATAATCAAAGTATTGTAATCAATTCCTAACTACAGGATAATAAAAAGGGATGGAGCCCTTGTCTTACTAGAGATGTTAGGAAAGCTTCGTACTCACACAATCTACACTGTGAAAATAAGGAAACTCCCAAATACAAAATACAAACTAAAAACAACAAATTCTGTAACTTAAAACCCTATCTGGGATAAATACAAAGTGTAAACTAGACCGAAAACAGATTAGTCAGAATGTTAAGCGTGGCATTCTTATGCAAGATTTGAAAGCAACACTCTTCCAACGGCCCAAGCGACGAATGGTATCATCAGACAAACCCCGCTGACAAGCAGCTGTGGCTGCTCCAATTCGAAAGGAATGCAGCTTAAATCGAGAACAATCTAAACCCAGGAATCGTATAATCTTTATAAATTGTGAATTCAAAAATGGATACGTAATTGGGGAACCATCTGGATTTTGAAACAATGGGCCCTGGGAATGAGTGCTACTTTCCATGTACTTAAACAATAAACAAGGAGCACAACCAATAGATTGACTGGCACAGGAACATTTCATATATCTTAACAGGTGATGACGATTTCATATGTTTGTAATTGTACAACGAAATCTCAATGGCAGAAAGTGAACCATTTAGAACAAAAAACTTAACATTATTTGTCTGGACAACCAGACGTGGATCCCCACCCGATTTAATGGTTAGTTCGCCTATGCGAAAAAAAACCAGCAAAAGCCAAAGCAAATATAGATTGCAAAAGTAGCCGATGAGTATGCAAAGGTATTACCACCGGAACTGCTTCTAAAATACGGAATAAAACATTTTGAGTAATAGGCAATCGATTTTCAGTTGGTCCCCTCGCCTTCCTAGCCCCACGCAACAAACTCGATATCACAAAGGAATTGGCACCTTCCGAAAAACCTAAAATTTTATGAATGTAGGATATGACTGAAGCGTGAGAGGCCATAGACGAAGGGGCAAACCCTGAATCAAAGAGATAAGCTAGAAAATTGGCAACTACTGACACGGGAATCGGAAAACAAGGGTTCAATGCAGACACTTGACAAAAGTTCCTGAAACGCTGCCAAGCTAACTTGTAAAACTTCTTTGAACTTACAGCCAATGCGTTTGAGACCAGTGACATAGCCGAAGAGCTTAGATTCTCAACAATTCCGGTGGAATTGTTTGAGGTTCTGCATCGAGCCAAGGGGCATGACTCCTTGCCTCCTGAAAAGAGAATCGAGACAAATAGTCAGCAACAAGATTTTTCTTCCCAGGGATGTGCATGGCTTTCACTAAAATATTGTAGCGAAGACAAGCCACAACTAACCTCCGGACAAGAGACATTAATGTTTGACCTTTTGATGTTGCCTTATTAATAACAAAGACCACTGTCGTATTATCTGTCAGAAACAAAATCTTATGATTACGGAAAAGTGGACCCCAAAACTCCAAAGCCACAACTATTGGAAACAATTCCATAACATTGATGCTGAAAACTTTCGCAGAATCATGCCATTCCCCCCAGAACCACCTGGATCCAAGGACAGCAGCGTAACCTTTGGTTGATGCAACATCTGTATATAAGCGGAGTGTATCTGACCCCAACCATTCAGTGCTCAGAAAGGTAGAACATCTATTAAAACTATCCAAGAAAACTGACCATGCACGCAAGTCCAACTTAGCAGCACTAGTTAACCTAATCTTATAGTAGGGCTTACTGACTGACCCCAATAGTTAAGTCGTACAGTCGGCGTAAGAAGGTTCGACCCGGCACTACCACTAAGGTTGCAAAATTGAGAAGTCCCAACAGAGACTGCAACTCCTTAAGAGTGACCTTCTTGCGTGTCAAAAATTTATGAACATTGTCCCGCATTTTGATTACTTTTGCATGTGGTAAGCGGAGCTCCATGGTTAACGAATCTACCTCAATGCCATATATAGTTAACACAGTAGTAGGCCACACAGTCTTAGAAGCTTTTATTGGGATACCCAGGTATGCAGCCAAATTCAAGAAAGCCATGAGCGTGTCCAGACAAACAGGAGAGTCAGAGGGACCAGCAAAAAAGAAATCGTCAATCATATGACTGACATTGGCGTTGAAGCGTTTTTCCATAACCTATTGCAAGGCCCCACTGAATCTCTCAAATGTCTGGCAGCTCATACTGAGGCCCATTGGAAGGCACATATCTGCAAAAAACAAAATGTCATCGTCCAAATTAACATTAAAACCTAATAAGTTATAGTCATCAGGATGGATGGGTAGCAAACTGTATGCATCCTGAATGTCACATTTAGCCATCAAAGCACCTCTTCCCAATCTATTTATAATGTCAACAACCTGGTCAATGCCTTCGTATTCAACAGCAGTGTGTTCCTCAGGAATACCATCGTTAATGGAATCCCCACGAGGGAAAGACAAATCATGTATTAACCTAAAAGCCCCTGGTTCACTCTTTGGAACTATTCCCAAAGGTGAACAATGGAGATTTGAAAACGGGGGACTTGTAAAAGGCCCCATGATCCTACCTTTGTCAAGCTCCGAATGAAGTTTTTTGATCAAAAATGGTAAATTGTCTGTACATGACTTATGATTACAACTTAAATTAAATTGCCTCCACCCTATAAAAGGAATATGAAAACCCCAAGTAAAACCATCAACTAAAAATTTGGACTCCGACACATCATAACCAGATAAAACCTCAAACAATCTATTTGGCAGCACTGGAGTTGGTACTTGGTTGGGTTTGAGAACGGTTGTCTTGAAAAAAATAGCGAGATTTGGACCCTGCTCCTGGCTTAGTAGAATTATTTTAAGTTTTATCAGCAGGTGACACTACTGACACAGCTGCTGGTAAACTATTATTATCAAGATTAAGACCTGAAAACTGAGGATTCCTTTGACGAGCATAGCAGTTTGTTACGGGGTGAGAAAACCCACATCTGGAGCACACATGTAAAAAACGACAATGTGACCTCAAACACCCTGTTTGAGAATTAAAGGCATAACAAACAGCTAACGCAGATTTAGACCTTGGAGTAGCTACTGGAAGTTTAGATCTACTTGACAAATTACTGGATTGCTTAGTACCAAATGTCTTAGTACCATATAAGGTAGTTGCCCGAAGCCAAATCTCCGGATGCATAACATTCCAAGAGCAAGCTTTAGACTGCAATAATGTCCTAAATCTGGTATCATAATAAATAAAAGCATCATGGCCATAGCCCTGTGCCAAATCAGTAACATTGGATTCATAAGTTAGCAATGGCGAAATTAACAATGGAGACTTCTGAACTAGAATATCTATAAAAATATGGAAAGCCTTTTGCCAACTAGAAAATGTTAATGGTTTTGCTTTAGAAGTTGAATTCAATTTAAAAACTGGTTGAGCATCAGCCTCAGACTCGCATATATCTACTGACAACTGTTGGTGGGACGATCCAGGTAATAATAAAGCTAGATCAATGAACTTATTGTCCCAAATATCAGTCTTAATCTTATCTGATACATGTTGAGAGATACTTAAAACTCATAACAGTGGTTAAAGACATATCATTAGTATGAGGCTGATCCGTACCTTGGGAAAATAATTGATCAGCATCTAACTCTAGCACTGAACATGCAGCTGGAGATCCCACACACACCGGGTCATCGGCCAATGGAGGTGACCTCAATGAAGCCCCAGGTTTGTCATGTTGTAAAGAGGACCCAGAGGCCTCTACTGTCAAACCTGAAGAAACCTTTCGGACCTTAGTCCTACCTTTGGCAGACAACCCAGAATCTGCAGCGCTATCATTTTGTCGAAAAACCAAACCCTTCCTGATCATCTTTCTGATCAGCACTCAGCAGATCAGTAATGCGGTCTTCCGCCGTTGTAGCTTCCAATTCATCCTCATCATCAGATGGAACCAAAGATCTTTTTGGCATCCTAAAATGAAAAAACTAGGGCATGAACACTCTAATCCAACCAACAGATACTGATAACGTAGAAAGCTAAGACCCAACAATATAGTCATCACAGAAATAAACCCAAGAAAGTAAGGTATGAAAAATTTAAGAATACTACCTATACCAATGATAGGCGCCTTAACAATATTACCTATATCCATGATAGACCCAGGCATTGAAATTCCTATACCAATGATAGGAATCTGTTAGTTAATACCCATACCAATGATAGGTCCATAGAATTAAATTCCTATACCAATGATAGGTCCATAAAATTAAATTCCTATACCAATGATAGGTCCATAAAATTAAATACCTATACCAATGATAGGTCCATAGAATTAAATTCCTATACCAATGATAGGTCCATAAAATTAAATTCCTATACCAATGATAGGTCCATAAAATTAAATACCTATACCAATGATAGGTCCATAGAATTAAATTCCTATACCAATGATAGGTCCATAAAATTAAATTCCTATACCAATGATAGGTCCAAAAAAATAAATTCCTATACCAATGATAGGTCCATAAAATTAAATTCCTATGCCAATGATAGGTCCATAAAATTAAATTCCTATACCAATGATAGGTCCATAAAATTCAATTCCTATACCAATGATAGGTCCAAAAAAATAAATTCCTATACCAATGATAGGAATCTGTTAGTTAATACCCATACCAATGATAGGTCCATAAAAATAAATTCCTATACCAATGACAGGTCCATAAAAATAAATTCCTAAACCAATGATAGGTCCCTGAAAATTAATTCATATACCAATGATAGGTCCCTGAAAATTAATTCCTATACCAATGATAGGTCCCTCACAAATGTAATCTATACCCAAAATAAAAGTAGGATATACTCCATGCACAAATTAGGCCTGCCAATACACACACACACAGCCTCAACTAGATGCCCACAACATAGATGTACTTACACCAGAATGTCTGAAAAAACGGTTAATCTGTCTCTAAATGGCATTCCTGAGACCATGAGACTTTTCACATACAATTGGTAACCCACATCCCAGGACAAGTGAACACCGTCTGGGGCATGAACCGGTTTGCTGGGACATGTTAGGCCTTTGTGTTTCCAATAAAAAATTCTGTCACTATCACAACACAAACTCCGTAACACATCAAGAACAGTTTCTCGGACAATAATCTGGGATATTACGACACAAGTGGGATTCCAACCATGTACTATATACTGAGCAAAAGAAAAAATGTCCCTCGCAACTTTACTCGGTTCATAAGTAGAATCCGACAAGTCATTTGATCCTAACTGAAGAATAATAATTTGCTCCTTATCAAAATCAGATGCGTTCGATTTGAAAAGTCGGCGATGTGGATCGCCACGAACTAACAATCCCCCATACCTGTGGAATTCTACACAATTGTTCATCTAGATCAAGGTTGGCGTCCCCGGCGGTAAAGGAGGCTAAGCGTTTAACATAGGAAGTGCCAAACAAAGACACTCGGACAGGCTCATGAACCGGGATGACATCCAAATTCCCTTTAACAGAATAAAGAGGACACGCCATTTCATCATCAAAACAACACGTGGAGGCACTGACAATGGAACGGAATGTACCCCCAATGGACCAAATGCAAAACAGTCACTGCCCAACAAACACAGGAAATAACGAGAAACATACTTATCTTAATAACCAATCTTAAAACAGAAGGAAACGTTGGTCTGTTCCAAAAATAAATTTATATTACTAAATATTACAGCGGTCAATCAGCTGATCCGTCTCGCAGGGCAGTGACTGAGTCAATGCCAATCACGCATGCATCGGTAACCTGCGAGACTTGAGAGATAACAAACCGAAAGTAGCTCACCGGCACAAAAACCATTACTTACAGTAATATTCATTTATGATTTTTAAACAACTGCATATGGTTGTAAAATCTGTTTAAATGTGTTTTCAGTCAGTCCCAAATAAGTTTTATGTTCATTTGTGTCAGTGTTTGTGACATCGGCCTTGTAGATTACATTTTTTGATTGGCATTCACCGTTTAGAGGACATAACTCTTTGTTCCTGCAGTTACATGGTTTAGATATATGTTTGCTGTCAGTTTCAAATAAATTATTATTATGAGATTTTAGTATTGTTTCTAGGTTCGGCATTCAACTATAACTGACCTTTACTGTGTTTTTATTGAAAATTTTATGAAGTTTTGAAGTTTTAGGAAAGTGCTTTGATAGAAGATTTAAGAATTTGTGACCAATATTGGTACAAAGTTTTTTTACTGAATTTGAATTTGAACCAGGTTATATTGCGTTTTCTATTTCTTTTGGTAGGATGTGGGTTAGGTCTGTTAGTTAGTATATGATAAATTGTCAGAGTACCCACTTGATTTTAGAGCATCCTCATAGCGGGGAGCAGATTGTTTAAAAATTTCTTCATCATATCTTATATCCGATATTGGTCTACTGATAGATGCTGGAAGATTTTTTATGATATTTGGTAGATGGTTATACTAATAGACCTAATCCACATCCTACCATTAGTTTGATTCCTACCATCAGAAGAATGTTGAAATGTAACCAAGCAACCACCAAGGAAAGTGACATCACTCAACTGACTTTTCATGTGTGTTTGTCCCTGAGGAAGGGGACCTTTGTGCCTTTGAAACATTTTGGACTTTAGGACTACTTAGTTTTTCTGTAGCAGATTATTTTTATGAATGTTTACACACATTAATGTGGGCGTATATTGTAGTCACCGCTGTCTGTCTGTCCGTCTGTCTGTCCACAATTGTTGTGAACACGATAGAGAGCTGGTTTCTGGATGGATTTTGCCAAGGAAGAAACCTATTGAAAATCAGACAAATCGAAAAATATTTAATGGGTTATTGCCCTTGTTTCTGAAAATATGTTGTGAACACGATAGAGAGCTGGTTTCTTGATGGATTTTGATGAAACTTGGTGTGAGTGTTTGTCATGAACTTGGGATAAACCCTATTGAAATCAGAAACATCGAAAAATAATTTATGAGTTATTGCCCTTGTTCTTTATAGCGCATGAATTTTTAACCGGTAACTTTCTCAAAGTTGTGAACTCGATAGAGAGATGGATTTTGATGAAACTTTTTGTGAGTGTTTGTAATCACCAAAAGATGAAGCCTATTGAAAATCAGATACATTGAATATTATTTTTATACGCCCACATGAAATGTGGAGCGTATATTGTCGTCACCCATGTCCGTCGGTCCGTCCGTCCGTCCGTCGGTCCGTCCGTCGGTCCGTCCGTCTGTCCACGGACACGTTCAATTTTAGCTTGTTAACACTCTACAAGTCACAATGCTTAACGGATTTTGACGAAACTTGCTGAACTTGTTTATTATCACACAAGGAAGAACCCTATTGAAAATCAGAAGAATCGAAAAATATTTGATATGAATTATTGCCCTTGTTCTTTAAAACGCGTTCGATTTTCAGCTCGTTAACACTCTACAGGTCACAATTCTTTATGGATTTTGATGAAACTTGCTGAAATTATTTATTATCACCCAAGGATGAACCCTATTGAAAATCAGAAGAATCGAAAAATATTTAATATGAATTATTGCCCTTGTTCTTTAAAACGCTTTCGATTTTTAGCTTGTTAACACTCTACAAGTAACAATTCTTTACGGATTTTGACGAAACTTGCTGAAATTGTTTATTATCACCCAAGGAAGAACCCTATCGAAAATCAGAAGAATCGAAAAATATTTAATATGAATTATTGCCCTTGTTCTTTAAAACACGTTCGATTTTTAGCTTGCTAACACTCTACAGGTCACAATTCTTTATGGATTTTGATGAAACTTGCTGAAATTATTTATTATCACCCAAGGATGAACCCTATTGAAAATCAGAAGAATCGAAAAATATTTAATATGAATTATTGCCCTTGTTCTTTAAAACACGTTCAATTTTAGCTTGTTAACACTCTACAAGTAACAATTCTTTACAGATTTTGACGAAACTTGCTGAAATTGTTTATTATCACCCAAGGAAGACCCCTATCTAAAATCAGAAGAATCGAAAAATATTTAATATGAATAATTGCCCTTGTTCTTTAAAACGCGTTTGATTTTTAGCTCGTTAACACTCTACAAGTCATAATTCTTTACAGATTTTGACAAAACTTACTGAAATTGTTTATTTTCATCCAAGAATGAACCCTATTGTAAATCAAAAGAATCAAAAAATATTTAATATGAATTATTGCCCTTGTTCTTTAAAACACGTCGATTTTTATCTCGTTAACACTCTACAAGTCACAATTCTTTATGGATTTTGATGAAACTTGCTGAAATTGTTTATTAGCACTTAAGAATGAACCCTATTGAAAATTAAAAGAATCAAAAAATATTTTACATGAATTATTGCCCTCGTTCCTCAAAATGTGTTGATTATTAGATTATATTTACATTTTATTGTCACGCGCTTCAGTGAACCCTTGTGAAAATTTTGCATTCATTTACCGATGAACGCAAAATTCTAGAGTGATCTCCCGTGACGTCGCTATACAAAATCTTTCCCTGACAACGTAGATTGCGGCGTATGAATACACACCATCATTATATTAGGATTAGACAAAAGATGGATCAAACCTCGGCCTGGGTACACTAAGAAATCGAAAAATAAGATATTTGAACTAATTTGATATGAAATAAAGTCTCATTTAGGACAAACAATAAATATAAAAATCGTAGACGTGGACTATTTGAGTGATCTGCCTTGACGATCTTCCTCTTTGACGTCATTCAAGTTTTGACGTCATATTAATTGACAGGAGTTCTGTTGCCGATTTTATTCCCAATTTTCTTTCATTTGTAACTATATTACAGCCATTAAAGCTAAAAATTTACCACTAAAATATGGTAAAAAATACCCGAACTCTACCGAATGTAAATATAAGGATTGAATGCAGATTTTTTGCGTTCATTGGGTGATGAACGCCGAATTTTCACATGTTAAACCTGACATGAATGGCTTCATCTGCATTCAATCCTTAAGTAAATACTTTAGAAGGAACAATTCTTGATAGATTTTAATGAAACCTGTTGAATTAGTTTATTATCACACGATAAACTGAGTTTATTAAACTCTATGACTTATTGCCTTTCTTCTTTGAAATACGTTTTAGTTTCTAGCTCATAAACACTCTACAAGGCAGAAGGATTTCGACTAAACTTGATGAATGCTGAGCCCTTGATGAAATCGAGAAAAAAAAATATATTTGGACAACACTTGATTTAAGTGAACAAAATTTAGGCCTATGACTACAGGTTGAATATTTGATGGTTGCTGTTTTCTACCAAATGTTCTTTTTTGAAACAAAGCTGCCAGTGGGCGTATATTACCTTGCCTGGCAAGCTATCTTTCAAATAAGTTATTGCCCTTGTTCTTTAAAACGCATTGTAACACTCTCAAAGTTGTGAACACAATCACTTTAGAATGAAGCCTATTGAAATTCAGTGAAATTTGTTCATATTTCAGTGACTTATCACAATTCAGAAATGAAAAATGAAAAAGTCACTCTCAGAATCTTTTATTTACTGACAACTCTTGTCCACCTCCCGGATGAATTGGATGCCATTATAAAAGTGGGCATATTACGATGGCCATCGCTATTTTTTGTTTGTTTAAAATAGGCCACGTAGGAGGTGACAAGCGTCACAAGAACATACAATATGGCATTAAGATAATTATATAGTATAAAATGTATGCAAAGTAAGCTTGTGGAAGGCTAGAATACCGCTGTCCGGAATGGCAAATGACCGTCTATGTCGTTAATGTTGTTGTTTGTCCCGTGATCTTCGTCTTGACCCTGACTACAAAAAAACACAATTTCAGATCACGTTTAGATTGATTATATTTATGAACGGGAATGTGAATTGCCCCCCAAAATATATTAATCTAGCCTTGTACAATGAATTTATGAATTTATTTAAAACGGGACACAAATCCTTTAACAAGGAATGCACATTATAGACCATAACAAAATTTTTTTGAAATTTTCATTAGCATTATTCTTATTATTTTTTTACTGTTATTTTTCTGGTAAAAGTATATTGATGAATTAATTCCTTAAAAAGAAAAGCATAAAAAGTTTCTGTCATATTTGTACTCATACCAAAAGATCAATGTATAAAAACATGGAAAGAAAGTTGTTGTGCAATAATAATGCTTATATAGTGAAACATGTATTTCGGCTCATCCGGGTACCATCAAAACATTAAACAACCAGTCCATTATATTTTCAAGTGTATAAAAGTACCTTAGCTAGAGGGTTTGACTAATTTCTCAAATGCCATTGGACAATTTAAAATGAAAAGAAATGAATTCAACTTAGTTTACTTATAACTAACTTCATAAGAGATTTATTAAATTTGCTCAGAGTTTACTTAAAAGTAAAAATACCTGGACATTAATATGTGCCGAACATGCCTGGCATGGTAGCGAGTCTACTGTTTGTAATAATATCAATACCATTTGTCATAAATATAATTTCTGTAAATATAGTATTTCAAATACAAATGTATACACTATGATTGATAAAATGACTTGCAAAGATGTCAATTCATGTGATTTTAATGATATGGCATTGGCAGGAGCTATCAGAGATTTTATCACATTAAGAGAGTCACATAACTGTGATTTACCTATTAATGACCTGAATGAAAATATTTCTGTATATTGTACCTCTTTACTACGTAAATTGTTACGAATAAATATTATTATTATAATTAAGTACAAATCTTAAGCTTCGTCTACACGATCAAACATTTGTTCAAAACATCATCATACATTTGTATGACGGTGTTCAAGCTTGTTGTGGATTTCTGTCTACACTGTCCAACATCGTCAAACATGATCCAACGTATGATGATGTATGATGATGTATGACCAATAATGAAGGGTAATTATCATTTTTGGTGGCAAAATAATTCAACATGGATGCTCAAAACAGTCTGTTGAGTGGTGCTGCTGCATCTGTTATTGTTTTAACAATTCTTCGTCGTCAAAAGCGAAAGAGGGGAGCGCGAAAGGTTCGACAATGGGTCCAAAGAAGAGGTCGGCATGGGCCTTATCAGGCCTTGTTGAGTGAGTTCCAACTAACAGACCAGGCCAGCTTCAAAAATTTCTTGCGAATGGATGTAACTTCATTTCAACAACTATTAGCAAAGGGCTATTTAATAAATGACCATATGAAATAATAAAACACATTGATGAACTAAAATGAAGTTTTTAAATTATTTTTAAAAAATGGAAAGAAAGTTGGTAAGACTGAAGACAAAATCAATAGGCCTAGGCCTACGCTAGGTCTGGTAAGAACCCAAATTCTGCCTGAACATTCTTCTAGAGCTGTAAAACACATTCTGAAGACATAATTTGTGCTTGGGTTAATATTTTAATCATTGACAATTTATACATTCTCTAGGCACAATATATATTCAGTCAAAATTTGGGATGATTGGAAGTGTGTAGGCCTAGGTACAAAAAAATAAATTTTCATCAATACATTGTGGTTTTAAGACTATCAGTACTGTTTGAAACTAAATTTTTATATTCAAATCAACTTTAAAAAAAATAGCAACTTTTGATTACGTATACCAACGATCTTGTGAAGACAGAAATTAATTCCTCTGCCATTCGTTGCATTACTAACTTCCGTAATGGTTTATCATTATAGTCTTTAATTAAAGTGTTATAAAGACACGGGTTTTCTTCATAAAGGCTAATTAACCTAGTTACATCGGACACAGTTCAAATTTTGTCTGTGTTGGCTGCCATTTTGAAAGATGGGAAGGAAGTCACATGACGCCTATACGGCAGCTGATTTGTTAAATTTTGGTAACTAATTTAAATATTGCCAACAATTGTTGTAAAGATGAAACATGCAGCTAAAAATTTGAACATCGTCATACATGTTTGACCATGTTCAACCTTGTTGGGAAAACGGTCTACACGATCAAACATTTGTCCACGAACACCGTCATACAAATGTATGATGATGTTTTGAACAAAATGTTTGATCGTGTAGACGAAGCTTTACAATTGTTCATCCTGACATTCTGATGAAAAACAAGAAATATGAATTTTTTCTAAGTACTTACACTTGATTTTGTTGGGTAAAATTTACCTCATATAAGACAATTTCCGACAAATCATGGTTTACAATTTTTATACGCCCACATGAAAGAAGATATATATGTCTGAATGAATACGTTATATTAAATATATGTTAATACAATTTTATTTCACTTAAACCAATGCTCATACTCAAGTGAGGAATAGTTAAACCCTTGGTTGTTGTTTGGTAAGTTACAGGAACACTCGCTTCAGTTTAAGTCCATATCACAAACTAAGTCACACCCTCTAAAAAGGGTACCTCTTACAACCCTTTAAAATATAATGAACTAGTTGTGTATATGTTTTGACGGTACCCGGATGAGCCAAGATATCTCTGTTTGACTATTCACTATATTGTTATTATACAAATTGGTTAAAGTATTATTATTCCTGTAGTAATATAATCAAAAATTATCAGTATTTACAATCACAATACTAATCATTAAATATGTATTTTTTTAGATATTATTTCTTAGTCTAAAGGAATTTTGATAAATTGGTGGAATATCTTTATTAATTCATTTATTTTTACTATTATCATTTTCAGACATGCTTTCGAGAAATGCTTTTTTGTTCTGTTTGGAAATGACCTGACCTTTTTAATATTATTGCTTTAGCTTAGCTAATGTTGTCATTTTTATAAAAAAGTTAAAAATCAAATTTACATGCTGAATAACAGTAGCTAAATATTAAAGGGATATGTTCACTAACTTTGAGTCTCAGAACCTGAAATTTTTAGCTAATCTAATCCATTATGATGTTCACAACTCTCCCTCAAAATTGAAGCCTTCAAATCCCTGTGTATCCATAATTATCAGCGTTTGAAAATCAAAAGTATGACTCGTACTTCAGTGAGACTGCATTATATAGAAAACAATATATACAGAAAATGAAAAATAATTGTTTACGTAAAGCTCTAATTGAGGGGATTGTGCGATGTTGTGCATTTCTTGAGGTTATTTACATATATTCAAAGCCCAAATGGACTATTGAAAATTCTGAACATTCCCTTTAATCAAAACATACAGATCCTCTCAGGCCCGTAGCCTGCCTTGAAGCGCGATATCCTGACATTTCCTGATATTTTCCAGCGAATTCAAGGTTCAAGATTATTTCAAAGGGTTCTTGTCTGAAAACATTTTGAGGTTTAGACGCCAATTAAAGACATTTCCCGGCGAATTTAGGGTTTAAGGTTATTTGAATAAGGTCTGAGGTATGTCACTAAGAAAATTTTGAGAATTACACACTTTTTTTGCTGCCCATTGGAAGTCTGGAAACACAATTTCCTGAAGTCTCTTCTAGAAAATTTTGAGAATTTGACTCTCTGAAACGCAATTTCCTGACATTTCCTGGTGAATTTAAGGTTTACTTGTAGTGGGCCTGTGCGACTAAAACATAGCAAAATCGAGAAAAAGATGTTAAGATTATTTCTATAGGGTCAAAAACGAAGAGATTTAGACGCGAATTTCAGACAGGGTTTAAGGTTATTTGAATAGGGTCTGAGCTTTCGAGAACGCCAATTGGAAGCCTTGAAAAACAAAATTTTGAGAATTTGACTCCTGAAAATGCGATTTCCTGATGAATTTAAAATTTAAGGGACTGCAGGACGAACACTGGAAAATTTTGAGAATCAGATACCTGAAAATTTAAATATGGGGGGGCTTGGCTACGGTCCTGGATCCTCTGAAAAAAAATTGAGTAAAAATTAAAATAAGTACCTATATATCGTATCACGCCCTGCATCAGTACTGTTATTGAAACAGTTCTTAAGTCTTTATTTATTTGTAAAAGACAGGCCTTCTCAATTAATTTTATGAGTGAAATATAAGGTCCAAAAAAAAGTTTAACTAGCAAAGCTAGCGGAGCGTTTAAAAGGGTAACGTTCAGCATTTTTGAGGATCAATTTGAGCCTACAGTTTAGGTAAATAGCCTTCTGATTTACTTGAATTGCCTAAGAATTGCACAATCCATTCATTTATACCAATACCTTAACATTTTTATTTTATCTTGATAAGCTAATAAATTCCCAGTTCTGAGACTTTGATTTTATTGATTGAACAGTTACTGAGCACATCCCTTTAACAGTTGTGTCCAGAGACTTGAAATCTTGAAGTTTTTACAGTTTTTTAAAGCATTGCATTCAAAAAAATATATATATTTTTTACTTTTATAATATATTAATTTTTTGTTATTATGTCTTCAGGCCAATCTTGAGAGCCTTGCGGACGTCATTTGAGAAGGCCTAGAATAAGATTCTTGTGGCGTTGAAAATCAGAAAAAATATAGATATTTAATTTGAGCTTTTGCCCTTAATTTTTTAATCTGTTCAATTCCAGATCACAAAACCATACAAGTCACAATTATTAACCGATTTTGACGACACTTGCTGAAATTGTTCATTATCACCCAAGTATGAACCCTAAATCAGCAAATTTGAAAAATATGTAAAAGGATTTTTAGTTTGTAAATGTACAATGGATCTTAGACAAAACTTGGTGATATTGTTTATTACCTAATGATAAAAGCTGTTGAAAATGCTATTGCCCTTGTTCTACGAATCACAATTTTTAGCTCGTTGATATTAACACAACAAGAGATAATTGTGAAATTGTTCATAAATTATCAATGATGAATCCTTTTAATACGCCCACATGAAATGGTGGAAGGCAGTTAAATTCAAATTTAAATTTAACTGCCTTCCACCATTTGTAATTTGTTTCTTCCCCTGATGAAGTCAAAACTATTTTGACGAAACGTTGGGTATTAAAGGATGGTATTTGATGTCAAGTTTTATTATTTATTACATCAAGTTCATTATACATCAAATGAATCGCTGTACTACTAGTGATATAGGAGATCCCATCAAAAAGTCTTCTGTGATTGGTTATTGCTGCCTGCTTTTTATACGCCCACATGAAATGTGGAGCGTATATTGCCGTCACCTATGTCCGTCGGTCCGTCCAACTGTCGGTCCGTCCACAATTGCTAGTTAACACTCTACAAAGCACAATTCTTAACGGATTTTGACGAAACTTGCTGAAATTGTTTATTATCACCCGAGGATGAACCCTATTGAAAATCAAAAGAAACGAAAAATATTTAATATGAATTATTGCCCTTGTTCTTTAAAACGTGTTCGATTTTTAGCTCGTTAACACTCTACAAGTCACAATTCTTTACGGATTTTGATGACATGACATTTGATGGTTGCTGTTTTCTGCCAAATGTTCTTTTTCAAACAAATCTGCCAGTGGGCGTATATTACTTTGCCTGGCAAGCTATCTTTCTTTTTGGCATCACCACATGAAATGGGGAGCGTATATTGTCGTCACCCATGTCCGTCCGTCCACAATTGCTCGTAAACACTCTACATGGCACAATTCTTAATGGATTTTGACCAAACTTACTGATAATGATTTTTACCACCCAAGGATGAACCCTATTGAAAATCAACATAATCCAAAAATATTTACTGTGAATTATTGCCCTTGTTCTTGAAAACGCATTCAATTTTTGGCTCGTAAACCCTCTACAGGTCGCAATTCTTAGGATTTTGACGTAACTTGCTGATGTTAATTACCACCCAATAATGTACCCTATTGAAAATCAGCAAAATCGAATAATAATTACTGTGAATTATTGCCCTTGTTCTTGAACACATGTTCGATTTTTGGCTCTTTAACACTCTAGAAGATGGATTTTGATGATATTGTTCAAAAGAGTTGTATAACTGAAGGTTGAATATTTTTTCCTGTAACTGTCAAATATGTATTTGGTTAAAGTCGAAGCTGCCAGTGGGCATATATTATCTTGCCTGGCAAGCTATGTTAAATATAGGTACCTGTTACTGACTGCCTTGTACACAGTATAGAATGTACAGTTCATAAGTGATAACTGTTCTTATTAAAACACAGATGCCAGCAGACATATGTTACCTTGTGTGGCAATCTTTCTAGGAATAAGTCTCTATAAGCAGATATTGCCATCACCATTGTTGATGGATTTCAATGATACTAGATAGAATGTGACTAGATAATAAAAGATTGAAAGTGGTTGTCATGTTTATGCTGTACCTGGTGGTAGTATTTACCAAATGTTATAAAATAATTCTTTTTACAAGGTTTGTTGGTGAAATGGAACGTGATATCGCCCATGCCCAATTAGACATGTGTGAAGATGGAACCTTTTTAATTCGGAGAAGTATTAATCCGGCAAGAAATGGTCTTTTATCTTTAAGTATTAAGTAAGTTAATTTTAAATTGGACCTTTTTATACATATACATTTCCATAGGTCCTTCCACACTTGCTTGTAAAAAGAGGACACAATTGTTCACCATTTTTCCAAACTTGTTGGAAATGTTTATTACCACCCAAAAATGAACTCTATTGAAAATAAGGAATATCAAAAAATATTTATAACAACTTATTGCCGTTATTAGCTTTTAAACTTTTTACAGGGAACAATTTTTGAGAGATTTGGACAAAACTTACCAAAGCTATACTCATGAAAAAAGAAACTGTGCATGGGTTTCAAAAGGAACTATAACGGTGATGACGGTACCGAGGCAGTGAAACGTCGCATATCTTAATCAATGATAAGAGTTTTACAGATAAAATAAAACAATCAATTAACTTGTTTTTATTCAGTGGTAGTGAAGAGTTCGATAACTAGTCTATGTTCGGTAGTGTAAAGGCAATTGATCATAATTCAGTTCCTAGCTCATGTGTAAAAATATTTCCACAATGTGTCCCAAGTTTCAGGAGCTGGTTTACTTGCATGATTTGTTAGCAACAAGTAAACAACAATTCACAAATAATTGTTACAAGAATATATACCCTCATGTCTCTAATAAAAACTTTTACTTGTTCAACAGTTATATACAACGTACGTAAAACACAGATTTATAAAAAGTTTTAATTAATTACATTAACTGGATTTTTAGAATGAAACTTTTTCTCTTGATAGGTATCTTTATATACTACATATAGATATTTTTTTTTGTTGAGTTTTTGAGTTTTTAGTGCATTATCTTATACTGAAAACAATACGTACAGTTACAAGAAGTTGGAAGAAGGTACAAAATTTTCAAATTTCAAAATGCGCATTTTTCATTCATATTTATATTGTATGTAAATTAGGTCACGTGACAGAGCCTTTCAAAATTAAAAATTGCAATTTTCAAATGGCTGTAGATCGGAAGTTAAAATATCACAACAAATATAAAGCAATCAATGGAAAGATCTCATCAAGGGCAATAACGTTTGGTCATGGTCAAATGAAATGAATGGAGTTTTACATCCTACTTTTCTGCACCTATATAGGCTAATTGAGGAGGGGCAAACGCCATGCAGTTTGCAATGAGGGAAATTTTGCCAGGACAGCGGCATAAGCCTGCTCTTATTTTCCATTTCCAACTGTCGAGGGATCTTTAACGTGCACAGCCAATAGCACACAGGGCCTCGGTTTATTGTCCCATCCAAACGACTAGACGCTTTTCCCATGTCAGCCCCTCCGACCTGCATCACTGACAGGGGGAAACCGGGTAAGGTCAAGGTCAGGGTCACAAGATATGAGCCTTAAAGATTTGGACTATTACAGAAAAAATTTTATCGAAAAAAAAAAAAAATTCTGAACCTTCCCATGTTTTGTCAGCACTCAATTGAAGATTCTATAGACATCACATTTATTCACATCAGATAATACCTATAGTTTCTGAATTTCAATTTAAAGAAAAATTGATAATTCCAAGATGGTTACGGATCTAAAACATCCCGGTCAAATTTTATGATTTATATACGTTAATGCGCGCAACACAAACATACTGCAAAAATAATTTTTCAAATATTTTCAAAATTCCGGAAGTTGAAATTTCAACTTTATGAGCAAATGTCATCAAAACCGGAAGTCATAACAAAAATTTGAAAATAGATTGTTGTTTTAAGTCAAAATGTTCATCTCTTTGTATGTCATCAAATTTGAAAAAAAAACATGCACAGTTACAGTGGAACTTGACACAAAATTCTAAAACGCGGTATAATGATTCAAATACATTGTTTCATATATCGTTGAAAAGAGTAGATCAAGCATAGTAAGACAGAAACATAATTTGTGACGTATGTGACGGAAGTAAACATTGAGCATCTACAGTGAGTATGCCATTGGAAAGATCTCATCAAGGGCAACAACTTCTGTGCAGGTCAAGGTCACAAGATATGAGCCTTTTGACTATTACTGAAAAATTTCAACTGGAAATAAAAAAAAAATCTGAATATTTCAAAAATCGGCTTCCCATGTTTTGTTAGCAATAGATTTCCATCAAATTTATTCAAATCAAATGATTCCCTGATTCTGAATTTCGATTTAAACAAAAATCAGTCATTTCAAGATGGCGGCTGTATCTTGGTCGGTCACAGATGATATTATTGGATTGTGTTCCTATGGCAACCAAAATGTTTTGTGACGTCTGTTTCAGTCATTCCCAACTGCATCATTCCTACTGTGCAATTTCGTTCATCTTGAAACAGTCATAGTAATTCAAATAATGGAATAAGCAATTAAATATGGATGTTTTTCTGAATTTCACTTAGGTGCAGGATCTGAGTTTAGCCCAAAAAATAGAAAAATAGCTTAAAAATAGCCGAAAATAGCCTCTATTTTAGAAAAAAAATAGCTAATCCTAATTCCTAAAGTTAACTGTTTGAACTCTAAAATAGCCTTGTTAGAATAGCTGCAGTCTCTATTTTTCTATTATTTTATATTAGGCTAGCTAATAGCTAGCTATTAGCCTCTATTTTTCTATTATTCTATAATAGCCTTGTTAGAATAGCTGTAGCCTCTATTTTTCTATTTTTCTATAATAGCCTTGTTAGAATAGCTGTAGCCTCTATTTTTCTATTATTCTATAATAGCCTTGTTAAAATAGCTGTAGCCTCTATTTTTCTATTTTGAAGCCAAAAAATATAAAAATAGCTCAAATATAGCCGAAAATAGCCTTTATTTTAGAAACAAAAAAGCTATTCCTTATTCCTAAAGTTAACTGTCTGAACTCTAAAATAGAAAAATAGCTTAAAAATAGTCAAAAATAGCCATTATTTTAGAAAAAAAAAAGCTATTCCTTATTCCTAAAGTTAACTGTTTGAACTCTAAAATAGCCTTGTTAGAATAGCTGCAGTCTCTATTTTTCTATTATTTTATATTAGGCTAGCTAATAGCTAGCTATTAGCCTCTATTTTTCTATTATTCTATAATAGCCTTGTTAGAATAGCTGTAGCCTCTATTTTTCTATTTTTCTATAATAGCCTTCATAGAATAGCTGTAGCCTCTATTTTTCTATTTTAATATAATAGCCTTGGTAAAATAGCTGTAGCCTCTATTTTTCTATAATAGCCTTCATAGAATAGCTGTAGCCGCTATTTTTCTATTTTTCTATAATAGCCTTGGAAAAATAGCTGTAGCCTCTATTTTTCTGTTTTGAAGGAGCTTAGAAACTGTTACTTTTTAAAATAATCACGATACAGCATAACAGGATACAAACTGCTTTACAATTGCTTTGAGATCAAATAAGAATTGTTTAGTACTTTCATTATTAATAGATCAAAGATATATAAAAATTATTTTAAACATACTTTACACTAAATTATTAAGGGTTAGGTTGAGGCCTGGGCACATTACTAAGAAATTTCTCAAATATCTTAATATATGCAAGTCATAAGAGCATGTTAGGTATAACTATCATAAGACAACTTTGATTTACATTACATACATGTCATTATGATAGTCATACCTAAGATGTTATTTACAGGAATTGTAAATTTTAAAGGGACAGTCTGAATCTTTTTTAGGTCAAAATTTTTTTTTTGCTCAAATTTGTGAAAACTATACACCAAAATCTGTAACTATGTGCCCTTTAATGTATCTGAAAGTTTTATCTAAAAAAATTGAGCCGTTAATTTTTATACGCTAAAAACGTGCTAAAATTTTTAAAAACCTTACGTAAGGTTTTTAAGTGTGTTATGTTTTTTGGACGCTGATAGGAAACTACTGAACGGATTTGAGTAAAATAAACGCTTAATAGTAGAGAAATGTCCCTCTTGTATATTTAAAAGGTTTCAGCTAGAAATATTGAGCCATTTAAAGGGCAAACACCAAAACTAGGTCAAATTGCTTAATTAACAATAAATACTCCCTGTTTGTAATTAACCCTTTAAAACCAAATTCAGTTTGATCAAGAAGGTATAGAGATTCAATAAGCATACTTTAAAAATATTCTCAGGTAGCATTTGCGATTTTTTTTGACAATGCAAACTTTTTTCAAAAAGCAGAATGGCCCTTTAACCTGTATTACTACCAAGAAATATAGGCTAACTATTTTCCAAAGTAAAAATCTGTTATTAAAATCATATTATGATCATATGTTTAACTGTATTTATAATGGTGCTAGTTATAGCCCATGTTTGAACACGGAACCACCTACTAGTACCTGCCATTACTGTCAAACACGCGGGGAGCGTAGCGTGCTTTGCACGCGGAGCGGGCGTTCTTAGGGTCAAAGCTGCTTAGAGGGATTTTTTTTTAGCCTGTCCGTACTTACTATCCACCTTTTGTCCATTTGGCAGCCTCGCAGAAGTCTGATTGGCTTCTTAGTCTGACTTTACGGCCCGAAGGGACGTACTATCACAGTAGGCTTAAAACAGTCGTTGCGAAGCAACGAAGTAACAAAATCTGACCACAACACCTGTTCATACAATAGCCTAACTATGACCAGTACCAATATATCGAAAAAATAGAAAAATAGAGGCTACAGCTATTCTAACAAGGCTATTATAGAATAATAGAAAAATAGACTCTACAGCTATTTTACCAAGGCTATTATAGAATAATAGAAAAATAGAGGCTACAGCTATTCTAACAAGGCTATAATAGAAAAATAGAGGCTAATAGCTAGCTATTACCTACCCCAACTAAGATCAGTACCAATATATCAGAAAATAGAAAAATAGACGCTACAGCTATTCTAATAAGGCTATTATAGAATAATAGAAAAAAAAGGCTAATAGCTAGCTATTACCTAGCCTAACTATGAAGAGTCCCAAAATTGAAAAATAGACGCTACAGCTATTTTAACACGACTATTATTGAATAATAGAAATATAGAGGCTACAGCTATTCTAACAAGGCTATTATAGAATAATAGAAAAATAGACCCTACAGCTATTTTACCAAGGCTATTATAGAATAATAGGCAAATAGAGGCTAATAGATAGCTATTACCTACCCTAACTAAGACCAGTACACATATATTGAAAAGCTATTTTCCAAAGTAAAAATCTGTTATTAAAATCATATTATGATCATGATCATATGTTTAACTGTATTTATAATGGTGCTAATTATAACCCATGTTTGAACACGGAACCACCTACTAGTACCTGCCATTACTGTCAAACACGCGGGGAGCGTAGCGTGCTTTGCACGCGGAGCGGGCGTTCTTAGGGTCAAAGCTGCTTAGAGGGATTTTTTTTTAGTCTGTCCGTACTTACTATCCACCTTTTGTCCATTTGGCAGCCTCGCAGAAGTCTGATTGGCTGCTTTGTCTGACTTTACGGCCCGAAGGGACGTACTATCACGGTAGGCTTAAAACAGTCGTTGCGAAGCAACGAAGTAACAAAATCTGACCACAACACCTGTTCATACAATAGCCTAACTATGACCAGTACCAATATATCGAAAAAATAGAAAAATAGAGGCTACAGCTATTCTCACAAGGCTATTATAGAATAATAGAAAAATAGAGGCTACAGCTATTCTAACAAGGCTATTATAGAATAATAGAAAAATAGATTCTACAGCTATTTTACCAAGGCTATTATAGAATAATAGAAAATAGACTCTACAGCTATTCTAACAAGGCTATTATAGAGATTAGGGTGATTGAAAAGCAACAAGTTGCTATTCAAATAGAAGGCACTGGCACAGGGTTAAGGTTATGTTTACAAACTTTGTGATGCTAATATGCAATAAACAAAATCAAAGAAGAAAAATAATAAATGGTTGTCCTATAAATCTTCTTGAACCTAATAAATAAATTTAAAATACTGATTATTACTGTAAAAGCTAAAACATTGTTGAAGCAATTCACTGTGGACAAAATAATATTAGGCTGATTGTAAGCCAAATTCTGTAGAATAAGAAAGAAATCGATTAATAACTATAGAAAATACATGTTTCATATCAATAAATAAGATATAGTGATATATTCAATTAATTTGTTAAATCAACCTACATCGTCGATTGGGTCAAGCCGTCCATGAACAAGTATATCATGTAGGTTTTTATTTTTGGAATAAGCACAGACTAATTTTTTGTAGAAAATGGTTGGAAATTTATTTTGTAACTCTGTGTAGTATCTTTTGATAATTCGGGATGCTTGGCAAGCAATATTATTGAACGGAGTAACAAATGGGATTATTTGAGAATCGAACTGTATGTTAAGTCCAGAAGGTGAAATAGTTTTAAGCTGATCCATCCAAAAGCTCTCCCTGTATAGTCTTGAAGTTTTAGGGTTGGTGTCTTCTTGAGATATGACTTGTTCAATTGGTGTCACCTTCATATCTGCGAGGGAGTGGTTAATGAGGTTGAAGTGGTTCCCAATCGGTTTATCTAGATGATGGGAGATGTCGAAACGATGGCCGACCATTCTTTCCCGCAAAGAATTTTTGGTTTCACCTACGTATTGTAAAGGACATTTGTCGCAAGAAATTAGGTAAATAATATTTGTACTGGTACACGAAAGCTGACCGTTGATAGGGAATTGTTTATTGTTATGCTTATTAGAGAATGAATTGGTTGTTAAAATATGCTTGCAAGTTCTACATCTTGTAGAACTGCACGGCCGAGATCCGAAAGATTGATTAGAGTTAACCGGAACGAGGATTGTATTCCGGTTCTCAATTTCTGAAAGAGTTTTGCTTTTAATGCTGCGGAGATATCGTTAAGAATATCCCCGCTCTCGCAGTTTCTTAAATACCAATTGACACGCATTATCAAAGTCCTCTTTTTGGGTGCAAATTCTACGAAATCGTAAAACTTGCGATTTTATTATGCCTGAAAATGTATGTTTAGGGTGAAAGGAACTTTTTAGTAAAAGTTGGTGGGTATCAGTGGGTTTGAAAAATACTTTTATATCCGCCTTCCTGGTTACATCAAAATCCGGTCCTTTGAATACTGTTGTGTCGAGAAAGTCCATGCTTTGATCACTTATATTAGTAGTTAATTTGCGGGAAAAAATAGACACTATACAGCTAATCTAATAAGGCTATTATAGAATAATAGAAAAAAAAGGCTAATAGCTAGCTATTACCTAGCCTAACTATGAAGAGTCCCAAAATTGAAATATAGAGGCTACAGCTATCCTAACAAGGCTATTATAGAATAATAGAAAAATAGACTCTACAGCTATTCTAACAAGGCTATTATAGAATAATAGAAAAATAGACACTACAGCTAATCTAATAAGGCTATTATAGAATAATAGAAAAAAAAGGCTAATAGCTAGCAATTATCTAGCCTAACTATGACCAGTCCCAAAATAGAAAAATAGAGGCTACAGCTATTCTAACAAGGCTATTATTGAATAATAGAAAAATAAAGGCTACAGCTATTTTGCATGTAATATATTCTGTCTGCTGTTTATTGACAAACAATGTTTAGAGAAAAGTATTAGTTTAACTGCCAAAATTCTCTGTTAGACGAAGACCGCTTGTTTGAACACGGAACCACCTACTTACCTGCCATTACTGTCAAACACGCGGGGAGCGTAGCGTGCTTTGCACGCGGAGCGGGCGTTCTTAGGGTCAAAGCTGCTTAGAGGGATTTTTTTTAAGCCTGTCCGTACTTACTATCCACCTTTTGTCCATTTGGCAGCCTCGCAGAAGTCTGATTGGCTGCTTAGTCTGACTTTACGGCCCGAAGGGACGTACTATCACAGTAGGCTTAAAACAGTCGTTGCGAAGCAACGAAGTAACAAAATCGGACCACAACACCTGTTCATACAATAGCCTAACTATGACCAGTACCAATATATCGAAAAAATAGAAAAATAGAGGCTACAGCTATTCTAACAAGGCTATTATAGAATAATAGAAAAATAGACGCTACAGCTATTCTAATAAGGCTATTATAGAATAATAGAAAAATAGAGGCTACAGCTATTTTACCAAGGCTATTATAGAATAATAGAAAAATAGAGGCTACAGCTATTCTAACAAGGCTATTATAGAAAAATAGAAAAATAGACTCTACAGCTATTCTAACAAGGCTATTATAGAGTAATAGAAAAATAGAGGCTACAGCTATTCTAACAAGGCTATTATTGAATAATAGAAAAATAGAGGCTACAGCTATTTTACCAAGGCTATTATAGAACAATAGAAAAATAGACTCTACAGCTATTCTAACAAGGCTATTATAGAGTAATAGAAAAATAGAGGCTACAGCTATTCTAACAAGGCTATTATAGAGTAATAGAAAAATAGAGGCTAATAGCTTGCTATTACCTACCCTAACTAAGACCAGTACCAATATATCGGAAAATAGAAAAATAGAGGCTACAGCTATTCTAACAAGGCTATTATAGAATAATAGAAAAATAGAGGCTACAGCTATTCTAAAAAGGCTATTATTGAATAATAGAAAAATAGAGGCTAATAGCTAGCTATTACCTACCCTAACTAAGACCAGTACCAATATATCGGAAAATAAAAAAATAGAGGCTACAGCTATTCTAACAAGGCTATTATAGAATAATAGAAAAATAGAGTCTAATAGCTAGCTATTACCTACCCTAACTAAGACCAGTACCAATATATCGAAAAAATATAAAAATAGAGGCTACAGCTATTCTAACAAGGCTATTATAGAGTAATAGAAAAATAGAGGCTACAGCTATTCTAACAAGGCTATTATAGAAATATAGAAAAATAGACGCTACAGCTATTTTACCAAGGCTATTATAGAGTAATAGAAAAATAGAGGCTACAGCTATTCTAACAAGGCTATTATAGAAATATAGAAAAATAGAGGCTAATAGCTAGCTATTACCTACCCCAACTAAGACCAGTACCAATATATCGAAAAAATAGAAAAATAGAGGCTACAGCTATTCTAACAAGGCTATTATAGAAATATAGAAAAATAGAGGCTAATAGCTAGCTATTACCTACCCCAACTAAGACCAGTACAAATATATCGAAAAAATAGAAAAATAGAGGCTACAGCTATTCTAACAAGGCGATTATAGAAAAATAGAGGCTAATAGCTAGCTATTACCTACCCCAACTAAGATCAGTACCAATATATCAGAAAATAGAAAAATAGAGGCTACAGCTATTCTAACAAGGCTATTATAGAATAATAGAAAAATAGACTCTACAGCTGTTTTACCAAGGCTATTATAGAATAATAGAAAAATAGAGGCTAATAGCTAGCTAATACCTACCCCAACTAAGACCAGTACCAATATATCAGAAAATAGAAAAATAGAGGCTACAGCTATTCTAACAAGGCTATTATTGAATAAAAGAAAAATAGAGGCTACAGCTATTCTAATAAGGCTATTATAGAATAATAGAAAAATAGACTCTACAGCTATTCTAACAAGGCTATTATAGAATAATAGAAAAATAGAGGCTAATAGCTAGCTATTACCTACCCCAACTAAGACCAGTACCAATATATTGAATAAAAGAAAAATAGAGGCTCGACTATTTTACCAAGGCTATTATAGAATAATAGAAAAATAGAGGCTACAGCTATTCTAACAAGGCTATTATAGAATAATAGAAAAATAGAGGCTAATAGCTAGCTATTGCCTACCCCAACTAAGATCAGTACCAATATATCAGAAGCTATTCTAACAAGGCTATTACAGAATAATAGAAAAATAGACTCTACAGCTATTTTACCAAGGCTATTATAGAATAATAGAAAAATAGAGGCTACAGCTATTCTAACAAGGCTATTATAGAAAAATAGAAAAATAGAGGCTAATAGCTAGCTATTACCTACCCCAACTAAGATCAGTACCAATATATCAGAAAATAGAAAAATAGAGGCTACAGCTATTCTAACAAGGCTATTATAGAATAATAGAAAAGTAGACTCTACAGCTATTTTACCATGGCTATTATAGAATAATAGAAAAATAGAGGCTACAGCTATTCTAACAAGGCTATTATAGAATAATAGAAAAATAGAGGCTACAGCTATTCTAACAAGGCTATTATAGAATAATAGAAAAATAGACTCTACAGCTATTTTACCAAGGCTATTATAGAATAATAGAAAAATAGAGGCTACAGCTATTTTACCAAGGCTATTATAGAATAATAGAAAAATAGAGGCTAATAGCTAGCTATTACCTACCCCAACTAAGATCAGTACCAATATATCAGAAAATAGAAAAATAGAGGCTACAGCTATTCTAACAAGGCTATTATAGAGTAATAGAAAAAAAGAGGCTACAGCTATTCTAACAAGGCTATTATTGAATAATAGAAAAATAGAGGCTACAGCTATTCTAACAACGATATTATAGAATAATAGAAAAATAGACTCTACAGCTATTCTAACAAGGCTATTATAGAATAATAGAAAAATAGAGGCTAATAGCTAGCTATTACCTACCCCAACTAAGACCAGTACCAATATATTGAACAATAGAAAAATAGAGGCTACAGCTATTTTACCAAGGCTATTATAGAATAATAGAAAAATAGAGGCTACAGCTATTCTAACAAGGCTATTATAGAATAATAGAAAAATAGAGGCTAATAGCTAGCTATTGCCTACCCCAACTAAGATCAGTACCAATATATCAGAAAATAGAAAAATAGAGGCTACAGCTATTCTAACAAGGCTATTATAGAATAATAGAAAAATAGAGGCTACAGCTATTCTAACAAGGCTATTATAGAATAATAGAAAAATAGACTCTACAGCTATTCTAACAAGGCTATTATAGAATAATAGAAAAATAGACGCTACAGCTATTTACCAAGGCTATTATAGAATAATAGAAAAATAGAGGCTACAGATATTCTAACAAGGCTATGATAGAATAATAGAAAAATAGACGCTACAGCTATTTACCAAGGCTATTATAGAAAAATAGAAAAATAGAGGCTAATAGCTAGCTATTACCTACCCCAACTAAGATCAGTACCAATATATCAGAAAATAGAAAAATAGAGGCTACAGCTATTCTAACAAGGCTATTATAGAATAATAGAAAAATAGACTCTACAGCTATTCTAAAAAGGCTATTATAGAATAATAGAAAAATAGACTCTACAGCTATTCTAACAAGGCTATTATAGAATAATAGAAAAATAGACGCTACAGCTATTTACCAAGGCTATTATAGAATAATAGAAAAATAGAGGCTAATAGCTAGCTATTACCTACCCCAACTAAGATCAGTACCAATATATCAGAAAATAGAAAAATAGAGGCTACAGCTATTCTAACAAGGCTATTATAGAATAAAAGAAAAATAGACTCTACAGCTATTTTACCAAGGCTATTATAGAATAATAGAAAAATAGAGGCTACAGCTATTCTAACAAGGCTATTATAGAAAAATAGAAAAATAGAGGCTAATAGCTAGCTATTACCTACCCCAACTAAGATCAGTACCAATATATCAGAAAATAGAAAAATAGAGGCTACAGCTATTCTAACAAGGCTATTATAGAATAATAGAAAAATAGACTCTACAGCTATTTTACCAAGGCTATTATAGGATAATAGAAAAATAGAGGCTACAGCTATTCTAACAAGGCTATTATAGAAAAATAGAAAAATAGAGGCTAATAGCTAGCTATTACCTACCCCAACTAAGATCAGTACCAATATATCAGAAAATAGAAAAATAGAGGCTACAGCTATTCTAACAAGGCTATTATAGAATAATAGAAAAATAGACTCTACAGCTATTTTACCAAGGCTATTATAGAATAATAGAAAAATAGAGGCTACAGCTATTCTAACAAGGCTATTATAGAAAAATAGAAAAATAGAGGCTAATAGCTAGCTATTACCTACCCCAACTAAGATCAGTACCAATATATCAGAAAATAGAAAAATAGAGGCTACAGCTATTCTAACAAGGCTATTATAGAGTAATAGAAAAATAGACGCTACAGCTATTCTAACAAGGCTATTATAGAATAATAGAAAAATAGAGGCTACAGCTATTCTAACAAGGCTATTATAGAATAATAGAAAAATAGAGGCTACAGCTATTCTAACAAGGCTATTATAGAATAATAGAAAAATAGAGGCTAATAGCTAGCTATTACCTACCCCAACTAAGACCAGTACCAATATATTGAATAATAGAAAAATAGAGGCTACAGCTATTTTACCAAGGCTATTATAGAATAATATAAAAATAGAGGCTACAGCTATTCTAACAAGGCTATTATAGAATAATAGAAAAATAGAGGCTAATAGCTAGCTATTACCTACCCCAACTAAGATCAGTACCAATATATCAGAAAATAGAAAAATAGAGGCTATAGCTATTCTAACAAGGCTATTATAGAATAATAGAAAAATAGACTCTACAGCTATTCTAACAAGGCTATTATAGAATAATAGAAAAATAGAGGCTAATAGCTAGCTATTACCTACCCTAACTAAGACCAGTACCAATATATCGGAATTTTAAAATAATAGAAAAATAGCCAAATTACATCTGAGTTTAGCAGGAATTGTGCTAAAATAGCAATGGAGCCAAAGAGTACAATTTGAAAAAATAGCTACAAAACTCAGATCCTGCACCTTCCTCCTGAATTTTAGGTGTCGAAACAAACCTTCCTTCCACAAATTAATTTTACAAATTCATAAAGACTTAAATAGAGACGCAACAAGATCGGAAATTGGGACACCTTTGCAAAACTTTGAAAAAATTTGCAAAATCAATGAACTCAAATGAATATTGTTTTGGACATTTAAATACAACAGCCATCCAAATACATGCAAAAAATATCAATAAAAAATATATTGAATATTTTGGAATGCAGTTTCTTTTTTCCATGAGTATATTTATTGTCATTCAATGATAAACCCTATAAAATTCTGAAAAATATTTGTAATTATTCTTCAAACATGTTCAAATTTTAGCTTGTTCAGCCAAAATTGAACTCTTTTGAAAATCAGTCAGTTTCAAAATTGTTAATATGAGTTATTGTGTAGCAAATTTGTCAGGCTTTGTTTTCGTACACATGTATGGTCCTATAATGGAACAAGCTAATTACCCAATATTTGTTGTAATTACAGATATGCAAATGCAGTACGTCATATAAAAGTAAATGAAAGTAATGGAGGTGTGTACTTGGCTGAGAATAAAGTGTTTGATTCGGTTCAGGTGAGTCTCATTAGAGATGGAGGTGGCTTTCTACCATACACAAGAAAAGTACTTTGTGTCGCATCGAAACAATTTTGGAGATTTCGTATTTTTATATGCCCACATGAATATCTTCATGATTGATTTTGTTCAACTGTCACTTTTATTTGGAATTTACACATGAATATGTCGTCGTATATTGTCGTCGCCCCTGTCCCTCGGTCAACATTTCTTGTTTTCATCTACAGTTTTCATTTGATTTTAATGAAACTTGATATGATCCCTAAGATTAATAAGATCTCGATCAAGTTCAAATTTGACGTATTTTCGATGAACTGTATTTGAGTTATTGGCCTTGACTTTGTAAAAACGCGTCAAATTTAGTTTGTGAGCCCTCTAGAGACTACAGTTTTCATCTGGTTTTGATAATTTTTTATATGCTCCTTTTTATACGCCCACATTGAAATGTGCACAATCAAACTAATAATAATAGTTGAACATCCAAACCAGTCATGAAGAAGATAATGGTGATCACAGTTAACTGGATTCTAATGACAGGATACAAAGTGAGTCCAATACAAAATAAAAAAAACACTGTCATATTAAACCATTTAATTCCAACGTTTTGCTCTTTGTATTTTAGTCCTCCCTGAGGAAGCTCTATTTTATTAGAGCGAAACGTTGGAATTTAAATGGTTTAATATGACAGTGTTTTTTTATTTTGTATTGGACTCGTATTGAAATGTGGTCGTATATTGCCGTCGCCCCTGTCCGTCTGTCCACAATTGGCTTGTGAACGCAATAGAGACCAGAGTTTTGCTGGAATTTGAATACAATTTTATGTGTAGGATTATATTCAAAAGATCTCGGACAAGTAGGGGTGTGCGGTATTGCCAATTTCAAATACCTCAGTATTTTATATAATACTGGGTATAGTCACGGTATTTTTGGAACATTCACCTTTTCAAAATTATACGCCAATTCAGCTCTCTGACCTTTCTATTTGTGCATAGGGAATATTCAATTATCAAAAGAAGAGGTAAGGGATGATTTTGTGTGAAAAAAGTCACATTTCCACAGAAATATCAACTGTCAATAGAGTTTACTGACAGCTATCCGTTTTTTTTTTAAATATTTATTGATTATGTTTATTTTTTTCATCTTGATGTGGACATTTTTTAAAATCTTATTTAAGGGGTGACTGGTGGTTATTTATTTTTTCAAAAGAATGAAACAATGTTTTGATTATCCAAACTGCTGTCAACAATACTATATTTTTTTTTACAGTCTGGTATGTTAAAGACTATCCAAGCAGGCACTAAATTAGCAGGATTTTCACACCACAATGAATTTGTGTGGCAGACAGACATGACATACATGATGTCGGGTTTCTACCGCTTTTGCATGCCATCTCCCGATCTACCAGCGGGAGGTCAAAATCTACCACTTTTTCATTTTTTCGAAAGCATAATTTTTACGGTAGCCTACCTTCTGTTTTTCAATGTTCTAATTCTTTACCATAAATCAATCATTATTAAATTCTGATTACCCATAACACGTGTTAATCTCATCATGTAACGAGATTATCATTGTCTTATTAATTAATCCCCTAATTAAGATGATAATTTGATCTATTTTCATACGACAATTGGCATTTTAAGCACACCATAACACGTGACATATATGTTTATAACAACATCCGGGTATTTCTACTTTCACTTTTATTATCGAAATTTTCCAGTAGCCTAATCTTTAATTCAAAACGAAATTTTGAAGCCTTTTGAAGTTTCATATTGTTATAATAACAGTTAATCATCAATGTGACGTTTGTCGACATCGTTTAGCAACTCTTTGCATTATCGGTAGATTATTATGCGAGACTAGAAGTACAAATTTAATGTATCTGTAACTTCGTTTCATAAAATTCGGTTTATTTTTTAATGTAGCCTGTAAACATTCAGCTCATGACTACTTTTACAGGCCAACCTGTAGTTAGTATATGCCTTTCAATGTCGGCTAAAAACTTCGCGAGTTTTCTTCACTGAAATAATCGTCATGATAAAAATCAAAATAAGACCAGCTGATTTAAGATAAGCATAAAGAGCACATATTTTCAACAATATCTTGACAGTGACTGTCAGATAATCAGTATCGTGGTATTTTTATTGAGAATTCACGGTATACCGGTTTTCAGATGAGCCATGGTATTACTACCGGTATTTTTTTAGAACCGGTATTTTTGGTAATACCGAAATACCGCCCATCCCTACGGACAAGTTTGAATTTGGGTTCGATTCGACAAAAATTCACGGAGTTTTACACCCAAAATGTGTTAAAAATGGCTTGTGAACGCGATAGAGTCCACAGTTTTGGTTGGATTTGAATAAAATTTAGTATGTAGGATAATATTCATAAGTTCTTGGACAAGTTCATTTTGGGTTCTATTCGACAAAAATTCAAGGAGTTTTACACCCAAAATGTGTTAAAAATGGCTTGTGAACGCAATAGAGACCACAGTTTTGGTTTGATTTGAATAAAATTTTGTGTGTAGGATTATATCCATAAGATCTTGGACAAGTTTGAATTCCGGATCGATTTAACAAATTTTTACTGAGTTTACACCTAAAATATGTTAAAAATGACTTGTGAACGTGAAAAAGACCACAGTTGTGGTAGGAATTTAATAAACTTTTGTGTGTAGGATAATATCCATAAAATCTTGGACAAGTTTGAATTCCGAATCGATTCGACAAATATTTACGGAGTTTTATTAGTTATGAAATTAGATGCTTTATATTAACAAGATATTGGATGAATTCAAATCTGAACACCATCCAACAAAAATTAAGATAGTAACATTCCTTGATATATTGACAATTTATGTAGTAAGTGGGCATATATTGCTAGGCAACCACTTGTAATTGATAAGATCTCGGTCAGTCTAGAGATTACAGTTTTCATCTGATTTTGATGAATTGTGGTATGCTCCTTTAGATTGATAAGATCTCAGTCAAGTTTGGATTAGACGTATTTTTGATGAACGGTTTTTTGGGTTATTGCCCTTGACTTTGTAAAAAACTCATCAAATTTAGTTGTGAGCACTCTAGAGACTACAGTTTTCATCTGATTTTGATGAATTGTGGTATGCTCCTTTAGATTGATGAGATCTCAGTCAAGTTCGGATAAGACATATTTTTGATGAACGGTTTTTGAGTTATTGCCCTTGACTTTGTAAAAAACTCATCAAATTTAGTTGTGAGCACTCTAGAGACTACAGTTTTCATCTGATTTTGATGAATTGTGGTATGCTTCTTTAGATTGATAAGATCTCAGTCAATTTCGAATTTGACATATTTTCGATGAACGGTTTTTGAGTTATTGCCCTTGCAAAAACGTGTCAAAAATTGTTTGTTAAAGGGGCACAGGCTTCATTTTCGTGGGTCGATTTTTCCAAGTCTCAGAAACGGGGACTTTTTTAGCTCAGTAATTTAGTACTGGTTATCACAACTCACCATTGAAATTTGAGTCTTCAAAACCATTTGCATCCATAATTATTAGCATTTGAAAGTTATAATGCCCTACTACACATTAGCGATACTATGCAATATATAGAAAAGTCATCTATAGAAATAGAAGGAGAAATGTCTAATTTAAGGTATATTTGAAGGAAATATGCAATTTTTGTACATTTCTAGTGCTTTTGAAGGATACTTAAGTATATTCAAGACCCAAATCAACCAATAAAAATGAAGACTGGTCCCCTTTAACACAATAGAAGCTACAGTTTTCATCTGATTTTAATGAAACTTGGTATGATCATTGCAATTAATAAAATCTCAGACAAGTTCTAACTTGATGCATTTTTGATGAACAGTGTTTGAGTCATTGCCTTTGATTTTGTCAAAATGCGTCAAAAATAGTTAGGAGCAGGATCAAAGCTACAATTTTCAACCGATTTTAATAAAACTTAGTGTGATCATTGGAATTAATAAGGTCTCGGACAAGTTCTAATTTGACACATTTTTGATGAATGGTTCTTGAGTTATTGCCCTTGACTTTTTATTCTTTTGATAAAATGAAATTTGTATTATTGTTAATTAAAATATGATAATTCCCGACATCAGTCTAATTAAAATCAGAGCCTAATTTCGTTCGTTCGTTTTTTTTTAAATCCGGTTTTTTAACCACTACATTAGGGTCTGAGAACGAGACGCTGTAACAGCCGTTCACGTTAACTTTGACCTAACCTTAATGACCTTTGTTTTAACCAATCAGATTTTTGCCCTCTCCTGCGCTGGGATTTTGTTCTCGAACAATAGGTGCATTCTAGGATTCCTAAGTACTTACTTTCTTGTTCCGACATCTGCCAGTGGGCGTATGTTACCTTGCCTGGCAATCCCTTGTTGGAATTTGTTGTGGGACACCAACTATAAAATGTCAAAATTTACATAAGACAGACTTTAACTGTGTTTCCACTGACAGAAAAAGATGACTTTAAGCTAGCTTTCGGGTGTTTCCACTGGGCAATCGAAGCTTTTGGTGTTCGTCAATTTATCGGGGGCCAAATGAAAGCTAGCTTGTGGAAACACAAAAACCAGCTCTTCCTTGTTCGGCAATAGGGGGCACGCGCTGTTTAACGTTAACTAGTAAATGATAAGTCTTGTAGATCGCGTGCTTTCTATGTGTGACTTTATGATCTAGGCTAAAGTCGTTTGGAACCAGTAAAACTCAGTGTAAACACAAGGTGTTCGGCAATAAAGCTAGCTCTAGGCTAGCTAGCTAAGAGCTAGCTTTCCTTCACAATTCTCAGTGGAAACTGATAAAGAGTAAATCTCCTAATCAGAGTTTTTCAATTCAAAACAAATATTCTTTCCTTTTAACAAATAAAGTTTCAAGCACTCCAAGTCTCTACCTTTGTTGTTTGGTTATGTGTAGAAAAGTATTTCCATACTGAACTCTGGTTTTTGTGGGACTTTGCTTTTGTACCTTTTTAAACTATGTGTTACTTTTTTTCGAGGTATTGATTAAATATAAATTGGAAGATTTTTGCAAAACCAAAAGTGGTGCATTTGCAAAATGTGCAAAAAGTGTCTTTTTGACCCTGGAAGGTGCAATTTTTGACTGATTTTGCTCTGTTTTTTTTTTTAGAATTTGCCAAAAGCATCAAAAATAGTATTGTGAGCACCATACAGTAGAAGTTAAACTGATTCTGATGAAACTTGGTGTGATCACTGGAATTGATAAGATTTCGTTTAAGTTCTAACATGAGGCATTTTCAATGAACAGATTTTGAGTTATTGCCCTTGACTTTTTATTCTTGTAGCATCGAAAAAATATTTTATGAGATATTGCCCTTGTTCTTTAAAACGCATTAATTTTTTAACTTTTAACACTCTCAAAGTTGATGACACAATTGGGAGCTGTTTTCTTTATGTATTTTGACAAAACTTGGTGTGAGTGTTTGTAATCACTCAAGAATGAACCCTATTCAAAATCAGACAAATTGAAAAATATTTGATGAGTTGTTGCTTTTGAAAATATATTGTGGACAGATAATGAGCTTGTTTCTTGATGGATTTTGATGAAACTTGGTATGATTGTTTATAATGATCTGGGGATAAACCCTATTGAAAATCAGAAACATCAAAAAAATGTTATTACCATTGTTCTTGTGTCAAATAATGTTGATACAATAGAGAGCTGGTTTCTTGAAGATTTTGTCAAAACTTGGTGGGAGTCTTTGTAATCACTTTAGGATGAAGCCTACTGAAAATCAGAATAGTCCAAAAAATTATCAATACATGAGTTATTGCCCTTGTTTTGTTCATATTTTAATGACTTAAGCTGTAAACTAGAAGCTGTGTACAGCATCGAGCGTGGCAGCGATCATAATGCCCTGGCTTTTGCCTTTTTGGGACTTATGACTTTTACAAAATACTTTCCTCTAATGTTGAGTTGAAACACTGTCTTTTGTTTCAATTGATTAGCGCAGCTGGTAGCCAGTTGAATTGATGTCCGTTAGGCAATTAGTTGCCATTTTGCAGAAACTGGAAGTTGTGGGCATCTCTTCAATTCAGCCAAGCATAAACTGTTTATTTACTGTCTGTTGGCCTTCCTTACCTTATATTTCTATGATTAGATTTATACATAAAGTTTTCAAATAAGCAAGAAGTGTTGAATCTGAAAGTTAACTGAGATATTCATTCTTTTTGAAAACTGTCAAATTCTATGTTGAATATTGTGGACTGTATTCACATCGTTAAAAATGGCAAAAAAATAAATCAACAGCCCTGGATCATTACTTATGAGTTGTCCATAACTGTGTTTCCACTGACGAAAAAAAGCTGGCTTTAAGCTTGCTTTAGTGTGTTTCCAATCGTAACGCTTAAAGGGGAATGTTCAGCATTTTCGAGGGTCGATTTGAGCCTTGAATATATGTAAATAGCTTCTAGAAGTACAAGAAATGAACAAAAATCGCATAATCCCTTCAATTATATCCCTACCTAAATATTTATCTTTCATTTTATGTTTATCTGTTTTTATACGCCCACATTGAAATGTGTAAATTCCAAATAAAAGTGACAGTTGAACAAAACCGATCATGAAGATGATTAATGGTGATCTCAGTTGTAAAAAACTATGATGCTTTGACAGGATGAAGATACGAGGCTTTAAAAAATTAAACTTCTGTCAACATAAAACCATTTATTTCTCCAACGTTTCATGTGCATATAAACACACTTCCTCAGGGAACCAATACAATGTTTCGTGTGATTCCTCCTTTGTAGTTTACTGTTTGACATGTTCTTGCTGTAATATGCAATATGTTGGACAAACTATCACCTTTCAGTATTAGACTTAACAAGCACAGGTCAAACATAAAACTTAACAAAGCAGGTAAAGCTCCTAGAGTAGCACCTCATTTCAACATACCTGGACATTATTTCAAAACCACTGTTCTACAGAAAATTTTCAATAATGATAAAAGAAAATTAGACCTTGCTGAATCCATGTGGATTCATACACTTAGAGGATTAAATGAATACAATCCTGATACTATGAAAAACTTTTCTAAGTCATGAACCTTTGATTATACTGATATACTGAGATTTTTAATTTAATGATTCCACATTTTAACTCCTTAATGACATCACATTTTTCTTGCTTAATGACGTCATGCTTTAACTTTTTACATCATACACTTATGACTTCACTTTGTAGATAGTTGTTTGAGTAACCAAGACGTCATATTTCTTATGACGTCATTAACAGTCATTTTGGTTTTTATACGCCCACACATAAATGTGGGCGTATATTGTAGTCGCCCATGTCTGTCTGTCTGTCTGTCCGTCTGTCTGTCTGTCTGTCTGTCTGTCTGTCTGTCTGTCTGTCTGTCTGTCTGTCTGTCTGTCTGTCCACAATTGTTGTGAACACGATAGAGAGCTGGTTTCTTGATGGATTTTGATAAAACTTGCTGTGAGTGTTTATAATCATCCAAGGAAGAAGCCTATTGAAAATCAGACAAATCGAAAAATATTTGATGGGTTATTGCCCTTGTTTTTGAAAATACTTTGTGAACACGATAGAGAGCTGGTTTCTTGATGGATTTTGATGAAACTTGGTGTGAGTGTTTGTCATGACCTTGGGATTAACCCTATTGAAAATCAGAAACATCGGTAAATATTTTATGAGTTATTGCCCCTGTTCTTTAAAACGTGTTAATTTTATAGCCCGTAACTCCTTCAAAGTTGTGAACACAATAGAGAGCTGGTTTCTTGATGGATTTTTATAAAACTTGCTGTGAGTGTTTATAATCATCCAAGGAAGAAGCCTATTGAAAATCAGACAAATCAAAAAATATTTGATGGGTTATTGCCCTTGTTTTTGAAAATACTTTGTGAACACGATAGAGAGCTGGTTTCTTGATGGATTTTGATGAAACTTGGTATGAGTGTTTGTCATGACCTTGGGATTAACCCTATTGAAAATCAGAAACATCGGTAAATATTTTATGAGTTATTGCCCCTGTTCTTTAAAACGTGTTAATTTTATAGCCCGTAACTCCTTCAAAGTTGTGAACACAATAGAGAGCTGGTTTCTTGATGGATTTTGATAAAACTTGCTGTGAGTATTTATAATCATCCAAGGAAGAAGCCTATTGAAAATCAGACAAATCAAAAAATATTTGATGGGTTATTGCCCTTGTTTTTGAAAATACTTTGTGAACACGATAGAGAGCTGGTTTCTTGATGTATTTTGATGAAACTTGGTGTGAGTGTTTGTCATGACCTTGGGATTAACCCTATTGAAAATCAGAAACATCGGTAAATATTTTATGAGTTATTGCCCCTGTTCTTTAAAACGAGTTAATTTTATAGCCCGTAACGATTTCAAAGTTGTAAACACAATAGAGAGCTGGTTTCTTGATGGATTTTGATAAAACTTGCTGTGAGTGTTTATAATCATCCAAGGAAGAAGCCTATTGAAAATCAGACAAATCAAAAAATATTTGATGGGTTATTGCCCTTGTTTTTGAAAATACTTTGTGAACACGATAAAGAGCTGGTTTCTTGATGGATTTTGATGAAACTTGGTGTGAGTGTTTGTCATGACCTTGGGATTAACCCTACTGAAAATCAGAAACATCGGTAAATATTTTATGAGTTATTGCCCCTGTTCTTTAAAACGTGTTAATTTTATAGCCCGTAACGCTTTCAAATAATAGAGAGCTGATTTTGATAAAACTTGCTGTGAGTATTTATAATCATCCAAGGAAGAAGCCTATTGAAAATCAGACAAATCAAAAATATTTGATGGGTTATTGCCCTTGTTTTTGAAAATACTTTGTGAACATGATAGAGAGCTGGTTTCTTGATGGATTTTGATGAAACTTGGTTTGAGTGTTCATAATCACCCAAGGATGAACCCTATTGAAAATTAGAAGAATTGAAAAATATTTCATGGGTTATTGCCCTTGTTAACTTGTAGTTGTAAACGCTCAAAAATCGTTCAATTTTGTAAACATTCTTGATGGCACGGTTTTCGACAGATGTTTCATTTACTGATAGTTCTTGTTGACCTCCCGGACGACTTGGCTGCCATTACAAAAGTGGGCGTATTACGATGGGGCATCGCTATTTTTTTAATTGTATTGGTATTGGAGGAAGTGTGTTTATATGCACATGAAATGTTGGAGAAATAAATGGTTTTATGTTGACAGAAGTTTAATTTTTTAAAGCCACATTGAAATGTGGTCGTATATTGCCGTCGCCCCCGTCCGTCCGTCTGTCCACAATTGGCTTGTGAACGCAATAGAGACCACAGTTTCGGTTGGATTTGAATAACATTTTGTATGTAGGATTCTATTCATAAGATCTCGGACAAGTTCGAATTTGGGTTAGATTCGACTAAAATTCACTGAGTTTTACACCCAAAATATGTTAAAAATGGCTTGTGAACGCGATAGAGACCACAGTTTTGGTTGGATTTGAATAAAATTTTGTATGTTGGATTATATTCATAAGATCTCTGACAAGTTCGAATTTGGGTTCGATTCGACAAATATTCACGGAGTTTTAAACCAAAAATGTGTTAAAAATGGCTTGTGAACGCAATAGAGACCACAGTTTTGCTTGAATTTGAATACAATTTTATGTGTAGGATTATATTCAAAAGATCTCGGATAAGTTCGAATTTGGGTTTGATTCGACAAAAATTCATGGAGTTTTACACCCAAAATACGTTAAAAATGGCTGGAACGCAATAGAGACCACAGTTTTGGTTTGATTTGAATAAAATTTTGTGTGTAGGATTATATACATAAGATCTTGGACAAGTTCGAATTCCGGATCGATTCAACAAATATTTACACCTAAAATATGTTAAAAACGACTTGCGAACATGATAGAGACCACAGTTGTGGTAGGAATTTAATAAACTTTTGTGTGTAGGATAATATCCATAAAATCTTGGACAAGTTTGAATTCCAGATCGCTTCGACAAATATTTATGGAGTTTTATTAGTTATGAAATTAGATGCTTTATATTAACAAGATATTGGATGAATTCAAATCTGAACACCATCCAACAAAATTAAGATAGTAACATTCCTTGATATATTGACAATTTATGTAGTGTAAGTGGGCGTATATTGCTATATAGTTGCCTCTATATAAGGCATAGTATTACTAACCGACGAGTCATATTTTTGACTTTCAAACGCTCACAGTGATTTGAAGTCTTATATTTCGAGGGAGAGTTGTGAACATTATTACAGATAAGATTAGCTAAAAAATTATAGATTCTGAGACTAACAATTTTTTTAGTGAACATATCTCTTTAAGCAATCAAAGCTTTTCGCATTGGGCAATTTATCGGGGTCCAAATGAAAGCTAGCTTTCATTTACTCAGTGGAAAAACAAAAAGCCGGCTTTTCCTCGTTCAGCAATAGGGGGCGTGCTCTGTTTTTATACGCCCACACATTAATGTGGGCGTATATTGTAGTCGCCCCTGTCTGTCCGTATGTCCGTCTGTCTGTCCGCCTGTCTGTCCACAAATGTTGTGGACACGATAGAGAGCTGGTTTCTTGATGGATTTTGATGAAACTTGCTGTGAGTGTTTGTTATCACCCAAGGATGAACCCTATTGAAAATCAGACGAATCGAAAAATATTTCATGAGTTATTGCCCTTGTTCTTTAAAACACATTTAATTTTTCAGCCGTTACACTCTCAAAGTTGTGGACACGTTAGAGAGCTGGTTTCTTGGTGGATTTTTATGAAACTTGCTGTGAGTGTTTGTAATCACCCAAGGATGATACTTGGTATGAGTGTTTGTATTGACATTAGGATAAACCCTATTGAATATCAGAAACATCGAAAAAATATTTTATATATTGCCCTTGTTCTTTAAAACACGTTAATTTTTCAGCCGTTACACTCTCAAAGTTGTGGACACGATAGAGAGCTGGTTTCTTGGTGGATTTTTATGAAACTTGCTGTGAGTGTTTGTAATCACCCAAGGATGAACCCTATTGAAAATCAGACTTATAGAAAAATATTTCCTGGGTTATTGCCCTTGCTTTTGAAAATATGTTGTGGACAGCATAGAGAGCTGGTTTCTTGATGGATTTTGATGAAACTTGGTATGAGTGTTTGTATTGACATTAGGATAAACCCTATTGAATATCAAAAATATTTTATGAGTTATTGCCCTTGTTCTTTAAAACACGTTAATTTTTCAGCCATTACACTCTCAAAGTTGTGGACATGATGTGGCTTCTTGATTGATTTTAATGAAACTTGTTGTGAGGATGAAACATATTGAAAATCAGACAAATCTAATATATTTAATTGGTTATTGCCCTTGTTTTTGTAAATGTGTTTGGAAACAATAAAGAGCTTGTTTCTTGGTGGATTTTAATGAAACTTGGTGTGAGTGTATGTATTGACCTTGGGATACAACTTATTGAAAATCAGAAACATCATCAACTATGTGACTGCTCTTAATCATTTTAGGATGGAACCTAAACCTTGGTTGCCCTTGTTTTATGCATATTTCAGCGACATATTTGTTTTTTCCAGGAAACTTTAACCTGTGGTTTTACTCTTGTAAAAAGAGAAAATGTCATTCTCAGAGCTGGTTTCTTGATGGATTTTCATGAACCTTGGGATAAACCCTATTGAAAATCAAAAACATAAAAAATATTTGATGAGTTATTGCCCTTGTTCCTTAAAACACCTTAATTTTTCAGCCCTGAACAAAGTTGTGGATACGATAGAGAGCTTGTTTCTTGAAGGATTTTGACTTAACTTGGTATGATTGTTCATAATCACCCACTGATGAACCCTATTGATAATTAGAAGAATTAAAAAATATTTCATGGGTTATTGCCCTTGTTAACTTGTAGTTGTAAACACTAAAAAATCGTTCAATTTTGTAAACATTCTTGATGGCACGATTTTCGACAGATGTTTCATTTACTGATAGTTCTTGTCGACCTCCCGGACGACTTGGCTGCCATTACAAAAGTGGGCGTGTTACAATGGGGCATCGCTATTTTTGATGGATTTCGATTACACTTGGTGTGAATGTTTGTAATCATCCATGGATAAACCTTTTTGAAATTCAGAAAGATTAAAAAGATATTTAACATAATAAGGTTATTGCCCTTGATTTTAGAGAAAATTTCATTCTCAGAATCTTTCATTTACTGACAACTCTTGTCAACACCCCGGACAAATTGGCTGCCATGATAAAAGTGGGCGTATTATGATGGCCATCGCTATTTTTTAATTAGTAGAGTAAATGATAAGTCTTGTAGATCATGATCGATTATGATTGAGACCAAAGTCGTTCAGGAACCAGAAAAACATGTTCGGCAATAAAGCTAGCTTTCCTTCACAATTCTCAGTGAAAACTCAGTTAAGGTGTGTATAATACCTTGATAAATTTTTTTTAAAACCAAGAATATTATAGTGTAATTGATGCTAATTTTATTTGTAGAGAATGGTAGAATATTATCAGACTAATACATTACAAGATAGTTTTCCTGATGTTAAAACAACCTTAAAAATTCCATATAGAAGTGACAGAGGTATTTTGATTTCTTGATTTTTTTCAAAGACCCACACAAAGATGTCAATATATCTTGATAGCATGAATACAGTTAAATGTAAACTACAGGACTTCATCATAGGTATTTTTTTTTGTGGAGATCTTTGAACTCAAGCCCTAAGCACCTAGTTGTGTGAATTTTTAAGGGAAATCTAGGGGTCCTTTTTTTTTTATACGCCCTCATCTCTTTATGAGGACGTATATTGTCGACACCCCTGTATGCATATACATATTCATAAAACGAAAATCAAGTTTGAATTTGAGCTATTTTCGATCATTAGAAGCTTGCCCCAAAATCTTGAAAACAGCTATTACTATCTTGATTTTCAACCGTTTTTGATGAAACTTAAAATGGATGTTATTGGACCTAAATCGAAAGGTTTGAGAAAGATTAGTTTACTTCTGATTAAATTTAAGGCTTTTTCGTTGGTCGTATATGGCTGTGGTCCACTATCTTATATACATGTAATAGATGAAACATTTTACTAACAAATTTAAAAGTTGAAATTATAATATAACTATGACTACTGATTGGTTATAGTTCAAAATTTTACTTCACATGTAATAGATGTATTTATTACATACACATGTAATAGATGTATTTATTACATACACATGTAATACTATAACAGCAATACAGGAGATTCAAACCCATATAATAATTGAATCCATATCCAACATACATTAAATACAGTCGGAACTATTTTTCTACTGACTCCCTGAAGACGCCATCTTTGTTTTTATCTCACTTCAAATATTCCAAGTTGCAGTGCAAGTTTCAAATAAGACAAATGATAGCGAATTAGAATTAAATCATATTATTTAGAAACTTGCTCTAACACAAATAGTCTTTAAAATCAACAAAGAATACTGTTATTACATTTTTGGCAGCAAACATGTGTTAATCTATTTATAGCGGAAAATGTCTATTAAAAGTGTTGGAAACCCCCTTGCCTCACCATTATCTCAATCTCTCAGGTGTGGTTATTTCTGTCAGAAAACAATCACCTCATTGTTAATGTGTGTGTTGTACGTTTCAATGTATACAATTAAAATAATCAACAATAAGTATGTAATAACATAACTTGCCAGGCAAGGTAATATACGCCCACTGGCAGCTTTGACTTTGAAGAAATATATTTGAGAGTTACAGGAGAAAATATTCAACCTGCAGTCATACACCTCTTTTGAACTTTTTGTGATAATACTGAAAAATATTATCAAAATCCATCAAAGATTATGTAGTCTAGAGTGTTTATTACGAGCCAAAAATTTAACGCATTTTCAAGAGCAAGGGCAATAATTCAAAGTAAATATTTTTCGATTTTGTTGATTTTTAAAAGGGTTCATCCTTGGTTGGTAATAAACATTATCAGTGAGTTTTGTCAAAATCTTTAAGAATTGTGACAAGTACAGTGTTTAAGAGCCAAAAACAAACGCGTTTTTAAGAACAAGGGCAACTATTTTTTATTTTTTATTTTTTTAATAATATTCATTTATTATTCCCGTTCCAATTAGTCTGTGACAGGGTTGGGTCCCTGACACAGCTTTACACAATCATTTCTTAAAAATATATAAACAATCAAAATATTTTACAAATATTTGACAAATATATATACATACTGTTACACACACAAATCATTAACTTTTAGAATGGATTTACATACATAATACATTATCTGCTAAAAATATAATATTATATATACATCAAGTTATAAATTCAATTATTAGTAAGGATATGCACTATGTTATATTTACAGATTTAATAAACATGATATATATGTTATAAGAACATGTTGCTCTAGACTTCGATCTAATATGTGAATTAGAAATATTAAAAATATTAAAATAGAACTTGAAACATGTTGTTACTCAGAGTTTCACGCTGTGCGATCTTCAGACAACTGGTTTATTTCACCCTGCGTCCCTACTGAAGTTAGACAAGTAAAATTTATTCTCGTGTCTACACTTCGAGACAAGTTCGGAACGTTTGTTCAAAGACGTGTGCTTAGGAGCATTTATAATGGAAAGCTTTTCAGTAAGACACAAGTTACATCGTTTGGTTTTATTTGTGTAGGCATTGGCTCTGCTATCAATCGACCAGGATATTTTGTAATTATTATTTTTCTGTTTAAGTTGCCAAATGTATTTTGAGAGTTCAGTGCTATGTTCATATTTATGGTTTTTAAACGACTGCATATGGTTGTAAAATCTCTGTTTAAATGTGTTTTCGGTCAGTCCCAAATAAGTTTTATGTTCATTTGTGTCAGTGTTTGTGACATCGGCCTTGTAGATTACATTTTTTGTTTGGCATTCACCGTTTAGAGGACATAACTCTTTGTTCCTGCAGTTACATGGTTTAGATATATGTTTGCTGTCAGTTTCAAATAAATTATTGTTATGAGATTTTAGTATTGTTTCTAGGTTCGGCATGCAACTATAACTGACCTTTACTGTGTTTTTATTGAAAATTTTATGAAGTTTTGAAATTTTAGGAAAATGCTTTGATAGAAGATTTAAGAATTTGTGACCAATATTTGTAGAAACATTTTTACTGAATGGGGGGTTGAACCAGGTTATATGTGAATTAAATATATTGGATATTTACTCAGTCAAACTTTCGAGAATACTATATTTTTCATTAAAGTCTTGTATCATATCATTCTTTGTAGCTATGCTTTTTGTTATTACATAATATTCCCTGAGGCATGATATTAACTTTGTTCTGTTTGGGAAGCGTTTTTGTTTAGCTGAGACATAAATGTAGTATTTACATAACAGAATAATAATGTTAATAATATAACTGTATTTATGTTCAAATATTCCAAACAGAATAATTTTGGCTGTGAAGTCAATATTATATATTATTAAATGGCTAGAAAATCTCTCTCTTTTCATTGGTCGAGAGAGTGCATCGCTTTCTTCAATAGAACATCATATTCACCGCGCAATTATGCACAAGAGGTGAATAAATTTTATATTCACCTCCTTTGCCGAAAATTAGATCTGCGATTTTGATTGGATGGAGATTTAACCTTCCACCAATGAAAGCTGGTTTTGCAAACGTCAAAGATATGTTACGTCATACTTGAGATACGTCAGAGGACAACAGTAAACAAAAAAATGCATATGGCGTCACTTGAAGATGAAGTGATTCGACATTTTTTGCTAAATTTGACGATAAAGCGAATACACCGATTGCCATTTAATAAAACAATTCATGACTTTTGGTTTCAGTTGACATGGGATTTATAAACCCTCAGGGATGCAATATTCACCTCGGCCGTTGGCCTCGGTAAATATTACACCCTTCAGGTTGATAAATCCTCATGTCAACCTCACAAAAGCCATTAATTGTATAATATGTACGGTATTTAGTAGGTCTTGTAGATCAGTCCACATTGTTCGTGTTATCTGACAAGCTGAGAAGAGATGCAAAGAATCTTCTAAATGTATATCACAAAAAGAACAACGATCGCTTTCTGCTATCTTAATCATTTTCAAATACGAATTTTAGGGTAGGATTCTGTGTATTAGCCTAAATTGAAACCACTGAAGCTTTGTGTCATCAGTAATTTCAAATGGAATTTTAAATGTTTGCTGTGGGGGTAGCATGGAATCGATTCAAGAGGTCATATATATCTCTACAACCTTTTTGATGTTTCAGAATATAACGGAGGTGATTTGGAATATATGGCCTTTGTTGTACCGTTAACTCGTTAGGTTTGGTGTTTTTATACGCCCACACATTAATGTGGGCGTATATTGTAGTCGCCCCTGTCTGTCTGTCTGTCCGCCTGTCCGCCTGTCTGTCTGTCCACAATTGTTGTGGACACGATAGAGAGCTGGTTTCTTAATGGATTTTGATGAAACTTGCTGTGAGTGTTCGTTATCACCCAAGGATGAACCCTATTGAAAATCAGACGAATCGAAAAATATTTCATGGGTTATTGCCCTTGCTTTTGAAAATATGTTGTGGACACCATAGAGAGCTGGTTTCTTGATGGATTTTGATGAAACTTGGTATGAGTGTATGTATTGACATTGGGATAAACCCTATTGAATATCAGAAACATCAAAAAAATATTTTATGAGTTATTGCCCTTGTTCTTTAAAACGCGTCAATTTTTCAGCCTTTACACTCTCAAAGTTGTGGACACGATAGAGAGCTGGTTTCTTGGTGGATTTTTATGAAACTTGCTGTGAGTGTTTGTAATCACCCAAGGATGAACTCTATTGAAAATCAGACGAATCGAAAAATATTTCCTGGGTTATTGCCCTTGCTTTTGAAAATATGTTGAAGACACCATAGAGAGCTGGTTTCTTGATGGATTTTTATGAAACTTGGTATGAGTGTTTGTATTGACATTGGGATAAACCCTATTGAATATCAGAAACATCGAAAAAATAATTTATGAGTTATTGCCCTTGTTCTTTAAAACGCGTAAATTTTTCAGCCGTTACACTCTCAAAATTGTGGACACGATAGAGAGCTGGTTTCTTGGTGGATTTTTATGAAACTTGCTGTGAGTGTTTGTACCCTATTGAAAATCAGACAAATCGAAAAATATTTCCTGGGTTATTGCCCTTGCTTTTGAAAATATGTTGTGGACACCATAGAGAGCTGGTTTCTTGATGGATTTTGATGAAACTTGGTATGAGAGTTTGTACTGACATTAGGATAAACCCTATTGAATATCAGAAACATCGAAAAAATATTTTATGAGTTATTGCCCCTTGTTCTTTAAAACATGTTAATTTTTCAGTTACACTCTCAAAGTTGTGGACACGATAGCGAGCTGGTTTCTTAGTGGATTTTTATGAAACTGGTTGTTGGTGTTTGTATTGACCTTCGGATACACCTTATTGAAAATCAGAAACATCATCAACTATGTGACTGCTCTTAATCATTTTAAAATGGAACCTAAACGTTGGTTGCCCTTGTTTTATGCATATTTCAGTGACATGTTTGTTTTTTCCAGAAAACTTGAACCCATGGTTTTACTCTTGTAAAAAGAGAAAATGTCATTCTCAGAATCTTTCATTTACTGATCACTCTTGTCAACCCCCGGACGAATTGGCTGCCATAATAAAAGTGGGCGTATTACGATGGCCATCGCTATTTTTATAATTGTTTCTTGATGATCCATGATGTCATCTAATATATAGATACCCTTTTCACACCAAGTTTTATAGTAAATAAACTGATTATTGATTTGTATGTTGTTATTGTACCACAAAGGAGTACTCAAAATGTCACCCTCCTCATCAATTTGTGTTCGATAATTTGACTAGGATCGAAATACATCTGTCCAAAAGAGGTTGTTTGCGGATTTTTGAATTTCATTAAGATAGGCGTTTCCGAAGTGTGCAATATTGTGTATAATATTATTACCATAATTTACTTTTAAAATTTCGATCCATTCTTGTTCACAATTAAACAATCGCCTTAGCCAGGTGCATTTTAAAGCTACAATAAATTTACTTATATCTGTCATTTGGAGTCCACCATATTCATATTGTGTATTTATTACTTCCCTTTTAATTTTGTCTATTTGTGTTCCCCATATAAATTTATAGAATTCCTTGTTTAAGTTTTTAATATATTCGTTACTAGGGTTAGGAAGAGATATAAAGACATGAACTAATTTAGGAATAATTAGTGTTTTTAAAACTGTTATTCTACCTATCGGTGTTAAAAAACTTCTTTTCCATGTAGCCAGCATGTTGTTAATTTTGACTGTTTGTTTTTCAAAGTTTATACTTGTAATGGATTCTAAGTTTACTGACAAATCTAGGCCAAGGAGGGAGAAGGCTGTACTGCCCCACTCTAGTTTCCACCTATCATATTGAGAGATTTCATGTTCCTTGGCGCCTATTTTAATTCCCATGATATCTTTATTATTTTTAATCAGAATAGACAAGATTTTCGCACATAAGATAAAAATGTATGACGAAATTGGGTCCCCCTGTCGACATCCACGCAAGATATCAAAATATTCGGACAGAATTCCATTTTAAATTACACTAGCTGTTATCTTTGTGTTCAAAATTTTAATCCATGTTTTAATTGAAGAGCCAAAATTGAAATAGTCCAAAACTTTGTAGATAAAGGGCCATGCGACAGAATCGAACGCCTTTTCAAAATCAATCAGGACTAGAAGCCCTGGAATGAGGTGGTTTTCAGAATAATTCATGATGTCATAGACCAAACCTGTATTTTCTCCTATATATCGGCCACTTATAAAGCCAGTTTGTGTGTTTGATATTAACATATGAAGGACTGATTTTATTCTGTTAGCTATACATCCAGACAGAAGTTTGTAGTATACGTTCAACAGGGTTATTGGTCGCCAATTTGAAAGGAATTGTCTTGGTTTATCTCCCTTGGGGAGGCATGTTATTATACCTAGCCTTTGGTCAATAGGTAGAACAAGTTCATCAAAGGACTCTTTCATAGATCTCCGGATGAATCATTTTAAATTTTTCCAAAACACCTTATAAAGGGCAACTATTAATTGATTTTGCTGATTTTCAATAGGGTTCATCCTTGGATGGTAATAAACATTAACAGTTAGTTTTGTCAAAATTCTTTACGAATTGTGACCTGTTGAGTGTTTACGAGCCAAAACTCGAACACGTTTTCAAGAACAAGGGCAATAATTCAAAGTAAATATTTTTCGATTTTGTTAATTTTCAATCGGGTTTATCTTTGGGTGGTAATAAACATTAAAAGCGAGTTTCGTCAAAATATGTTAAGAATTGTGACCTGTAGAGTGTTTACGAGCCAAAAATTGAACGTGTTTTCAAGAACAAGGGCAATAATTCATAGTAAATATTTTTGGATTATGCTGATTTTCAATAGGGTTCATCCTTTGTTTCGTCAAAATCCGTCAAGAATTGTGCCATGTAGAGTGTTTTTGGCTCATAAACACACAACAGGTCAAAATTCTTCATGGATTTTGACGAAACTTACTGATAATGTTAGTTATCACCCCAGGATGAACCCTATGGAAAATCAGCAAAATCAAAAAATATTTACTATGAATTATTGCCCTTGTTCTTGAAAACGCGTTCGAATTTTGGCTTGTAAAAACTCTAGGAAGCACATACTAGATTGGTTTTGAAGAATGTGAATGTTCTTAATCACCCAAGATGAACCCTATTGAAAATCAGCAATCTTGAAAAATATTTACTGTGAATTATTTTCCTTCAAAATGCATTAAATTTTTGGCTCGTTAACACTCCTTGATGGATTTTGATAATATTGCTCAGTATTATTACAAAAAGTAAAGTTCAAAAGAAAAAATATTTGTAAAAATACATTTCCTGTAACTGTCAAATATATTTGTTAAAAGTAAAAAATGCCATGGGCGTATATTACCTTGCCTGGCAAGCTATGTTGACATATAGTAACTCCATCAGAAATTGTGCTGATAAACCAACAATTTATTGTCTTCATTCCATTTAAGATACATCAAATCATTTCAGGGCAAAAAATTCTAGGATATGCTCTAGTGTTATATGATTATGCAGCTACTTCCACATCTCAAGTTTCTTTATTCACTGGAGATCGAATAGCCATCACTAGTAAAAACGGCAATGATAAAGGATGGTGGAAAGGTAAAAATCTCAACACAGATAAGGTATGTCTTTGTTTCTTTTCAATTTAATTTAATGCTTCCACATTATAACGTAAAATAGATAATAAAACTTGACATCAAATACCATCTTTTAATACCCTATGTTTCGTTCAAATAATTTTGATTTCATCAGGGTAGAAAAAAATTACAAATGGTGAAAGCCAGTAAGATTAAAAATATTATAATGTGGTCATATAGTCTTGAGATTTGAAAGAAGATTTGCGTGATCATTTGTAAAGTATTTATTTTTTCAAAAATATATTGTGGACACGAGAGAGAGCTGATTTCTTGATGGATTTTGATGAACCTTGTTATGAATTCAAAAATTTTTTTTTTTAGAGTTATTGCCCTTATCTTAAAAACACATTGATTTTTTAGCCCGCAACACTTTCAAATTTGTGGACATAATAGAGAGCTGAATTTTGAAAAAACTTGGTATTAGAGTGAGATGAGAATAGTATTTTAAAAAAAAGCACTGACTTGGGTCATGAAGTAGGAAACAAATTGATATACTTGTTGAGAGTGTTTATAATTACCCAAGGATGAAACCCTATTGAAAACACATTGTAAATATTTAATGAGTTATTGCCCTGATTTTTGAAAAAAACGTTTTGGACACGATTGAGAGTTGTTTTCTTGAACATTTTATAAAACTTGATGATTTAGAATTAAGGAATATGTAAAAGAGAGACAGGAAAGTTTTCAAATCAAACTTGACATGAATAATTTTATCAACATAAACATAAAAACTCTATATGACCACAAAAAAAATATTTAGTATGAATTTATGGCGTAACATGTTCAATTATTGGCTAAAAAACAAGAAGCGTTTCTCGGCAGATTTTAAAGTTGCTACTGTGAGGTGGCTGCTCGTTTAGATTTAAATAATAAAATTGAAACTTTATTTTCAGTCTGGCTATTTTCCCTTGGCTTATGTTACAGAAGATGTAGAAGGCAACTAAAAATGTGCAGAACCAATACATATAAGATATTTTGTTAATATTATTTTTAATCTTAGTCATATATGTAATTGTATATTTTTATCAAAATTAATTTTCATCTACAAATTATACTCCTTAAAACGCTTTATTCATAAACAATTTTGTGATATTATATTATATATGGTTATAATGCTATGTAACATTCTATTAAGAAAATGTAATTTTATCCATGGTCAATTCTCCATGGCATACAAACATCTTTACAGTATAAAAATAACACTCTCCCCTGCTCAAGACTTTTGACCTCTACAACACGAAAATTCTGATTCACAAAAAAATTCTTGAACAGAAGAATTTTGTACAGTGTAACCTGAGAGAATGTGGTGATGACAAGGCCTAAATTCAACTTTAACAAGAAGTTTTTCCTTTCTCTAACGTTCAAATCTGTGTTATTGACTTAGTTACCAGACTTGCACCAGGGCTACTATGACTTAACTACGGTTCTAAACCAGAAAAAGTGTAAACAATGCAAAATAAAACCATTTTGCATGAAAATTAATGTTTTCAAACACGTGCTTGTAAAAATAAGTTTAAAATCAATTGTTTTTGATCTTCTGAAATAATCTCAGACGAATTCTTGATTCTGCTGATTGAATTAACACATGCATTTTTATATGCCCAAATGATAGATTTTGATAATATTTTTCAGTATTATCACAAAAAGTTCAAAAGAGGTGTATGACTGAAGGTTAAATGTTTTTATACGCCCACATTGAAATATGGTCGTATATTGCCGTCGCCCCTGTCCGTCCGTCCGTCGGTCGGTCTGTCGGTCCGTCTGTCCACAATTGGCTTGTGAATGCAATAGAGACCACAGTTTTGGTTGGATTTGAATAAAATTTTATGTGTAGGATTATATTCATAAGATCTCGGACAAGTTCGAATTTGGGTTCGATTCGACAAAAATTCACGGAGTTTTACACCCAAAATGTGTTAAAAATGGCTTGTGAACGCAATAGAGACCACAGTTTTACTTGAATTTGAATACAATTTTATGTGTAGGATTATATTCAAAAGATCTCGGACAAGTTCGAATTTGGGTTCGAATCGTCAAAAATTCATGGAGTTTTACACCCAAAATACGTTAAAAATGGCTTGTGAACGCGATAGAGACCACAGTTTTTGATTGGATTTTAATACAATTTTGTATGTAGGATTATATTCATAAGATCTCGGACAAGTTCGAATTTGGGTTCGATTCGACAAAAATTCAAGGAGTTTAACACCCGAAATACGTTAAAAATGGCTTGTGAACGCGATAGAGACCACAGTTTTGCTTGAATTTCAATACAATTTTATGTGTTGGATTATATTCAAAAGATCTCGGACAAGTTCGAATTTGGGTTCGATTCGTCAAAAATTCATGGAGTTTAACACCCAAAATACGTTAAAAATGGCTTGTGAACGCGATATAGTCCACAGTTTTGGTTTGATTTGAATAAAATTTTGTATGTAGGATTATATTCATAAGATCTCGGACAATTTCGAATTTGGGTTCGTTTCGACAAAAATTCACAGAGTTTAACACCCAAAATGTGTTAAAAATGGCTTGTGAACGCAATAGAGACCACAGTTTTGGTTTGATTTGAATAAATTTTGTATGTAGTAACATTCCTTGATATATTGACAATTTATGTAGTGTAAGTGGGCGTATATTGCTAGGCAACCACTTGTTTCCTATAACTGTCAAATATATTTGTTTTAAGTCAAAGATGCCAGTGGGCGTATATTACCTTGCCTGGCAAGCTGTGTTTAAGAATTTGCAAATTAAAAATACATTACATCAATTTTATGTTTATGTTTTTCTAAAATTTGATTTATCTTGCATATAGATTTTAAAATATCTGTTACTTTTATATATGAACATCATGTATCGTTGGGTATTTAAAATGGGGATTAAGGGGAGAGTTGTTATTTGAATTCTTCAAAGATTACTTGGATATTCCTAGACATTCTTATTTATTGTTTGATTTGAAGTATTTAAAGGATAAACTTAACTTGTTAAATTTGTCACCATGTTGGAAGAAACGTTTTCCTTAGTAAATTGTCTTATATGATTTTAAATTATTTCTTGTGCTTTAAAGATGGGTTTCCTTATTTTCTTTTATGAAGATGCAAATACTTATAATAATAACAAAATAGAACCTGAAACATGTTGTTACTCAGAGTTTCACGCTGTGCGATCTTCAGACAACTGATCTATTTCAGCCTGCGTCCCGTCCCAACTGAATATTAATACACGTACATATATGGATAGAAAGTAGAGGTGATCTAGAAAAGGCTTCTGTCCACATTCGCGTTTTAAGTGGCGTTATGACACCACGTAATGGGCGTCGTGAAAACCCCTAGAAACCCTAGAGAGCATTTCAATAGTACCTTGTCCACATAGGTGTTTAGTAAAATACGCCCCGCTTTGCCAGCAACGCGTAATACGCCTATAACTTTTCATAGGGTTCTGGGCGTTAACGCTTGGCGTAATACGCGTTCCATTCATAGGTGTGAGCCAATGTTTCATAGACACGGTTTTGATGACTTATTTTCTTGTTTTTTACCGTTTATTGTAAATATGAAGTGTTAAGATGTCAGATGTATCCGCCATGATAATATATTCCTCTTTAGAAATTACGCCTCCAATTGCGCTTATATGGATAGTACAACAAAGCTTAAAAAGTATAATTTTGAGGCGTATTCCAACGCATTTTTCGGCATAAAACGCGAATGTGGGCACAGGTCTTAACTTGGATAAATACCAGTTTGTTTCATGTAATTAGCTATACAAGACTGTTTATCCAGACTGTAAATTATCATTTATATAAATTGCTTGATTTGACACTAAAAAATAAGGAAACTTATCTTTAATGTGGTTATAATTAGCCTTCACCGGTCTGTCTTTTGACAATTGTTAATCTGATTTACTGCTCTTGTTCATGAAAATGCAATCAGTACATTTGTAAACATGATAAGACAATATTTTAATAGATTTCGACAAAACTTGGCGTGAGTATTAAAAAATCAGACAATACATTCTTTCTATATGAATTATTGCCCTTGTTCTTGAAAAAGCGTTCATCAAAGGAACATTGTTTGCGAGACTAGGAGGAATTTTGATGGTTTTTTATTGTCACCCTAGTATGAACCATTGTAAATAAAATATTTTACCTTTTAAAATCACTCTATAAGGCACATTTCTTGACAGAATTTTAAGAAACTGGTGAAGATTTTTTTCAATGATTTTTTTTCAGAAAAATTTGGTGAAATTGCATTCAAAGCTGTCTTGTATGCCGCTGTATGAAAATATTACTCTCATAATGTTTCATTTACTGGTAACTCTTATTAAACTCCTGGACTACTTTATTGTTCCCTGTTGTATTAATTAAACTATTGCTCAAAAGAAAGTACACACACACAAATATTAAAGTAGAATTTTAAAAAGCAAATATTAAGTGATAAAACTTTGTTATGCACGTCACAAACGCAATACTTTATGTGAAAAACAATGAACTAAATGAAGAAATCGTGCAAACGGCGTAGCCAATCACGTATCTGCCGTTGCCAAACCCACATCAATGAATGAAGTTGTTGTTGAAGTGTCATGCACTCTGCGTTAGGAACCACATGCTCGGATACCATGTTACCTTAGTTGCCGGAACATTAAGTGTCATCTAATACATTGTCCCAATGCTGTCGGTGCCATTGTTTTGCTGTTGTAGCTGAGGATTCTTGCAATCAAAATATCAAAATTTGTCGTTTTTTTCACTTTCTTCATAATTGTTTTGACCATGTGTGAGATGTATAACAGTGATTTTTACTGTAAAATTTACGCATGGGTACTTTCTTTTGAGCATTTGTTTATTACCAACTATGACTATTTATTATGGTGAGTTAATTCTTCAAACAATTTGATATTTAAGTGACACAGTTTCTTTGCATTCATGTTTAAACCTGCTGATGGCTGCTAATTATAAACAGCAATTTGGAGCTGTTAATTTTTTTTATTTGCTACAAATGCTCAAAATGACTCATGAAAATTAAAGAATTTTCCATACTTCTTCTTTGTTGTTCTTCTGCTAATGATAATTGACAAGCAGCATCGAGCAATTAGGTCAATTTTGCCAGGACAGCTGAATTTGCCTACACATTTGAGGGTTTGCAAAATAATCGAAATAAAATTTATTTTGATTTCGTTTCGATTATCGTTAATTTAGATTTTTCCCACACGCAAGTATGGGCGTAAATTGTGGTTGCACTATAGAATTTAGTGATGAAATCTCACCAGACAATGCAATGACTTCATTTTATCCATGATGTCCACATTAAAAAAAAAAAAGGAAAATTTGATGCAAAACTTTTCAATTTCAAATTTGAAAGCCAATTATTAAAAATAATATAACAATGATGCTAGTTTTAAGGCCTGTTTCAAAATTCACCCAGGACAAATTGGCTGCCATATAATATTTATACAAAAGTGGGAGTATTAAAATGGCCACTTCTATTTTTTTTTACCAATTTGAACATATTTGTCATTGTACAATGCTTTTATTTACAAATAAGAACAAAGCGCACCTTTATTCAATTTCAGCAAATAAAACATTTAAAAATTACAACTTGAATTTGCTGACATAATACATGTACATATACATAATAATAATAATATAAGTTTTAAATAATCACATGCAGGTCAGATGACATAAGAAAAGCCTTGATACAATTTCTTTTTTGTTTCTATGCAAAATGAATTGCACAATTCTTTACAAGATAAACAAAAAATTCATTGTTTATTCCATTCCATTTGCATAAAGAATAACTCAAACTATGAATTAAATATATAATACAACCAATATTTCATTTCAAATATTTGAATCTTCATCTAGAGTAAAGCCAAAAACATCTTTTAATAAGTACATGTATCTGGAGTTCTGGAGGCAAACAAGCCTAACTAAATGGTATTTTAAAAGTTATATGTAGAATACTTTTGATTTTCAAAGAAGACATTAAATTCAAGTACAAATCACTGAAAATTTATATAAAAAAAAAGATGTAAATTGCTTCATTGTAAATGAAAATTGAGGTAAAAAGTAGAGCAAGAACAAGTGCATTAACTAGGCTTACACATCACATGTTCTCCTTACTTCACCAACATAATTCAGTTTATTCTTCACCAACATAATTCAGTTTATTTTTCACCAACATAATTCAGTTTATTCTTCACCAACATAATTCAGTTTATTCTTTATTTTATCTTTTAATACATTTTACTTTATAAAATACAAAACCTAACAATCATTACAATAGGTTTTAAAATAAATTAACTTAATTATCTTTTTTAGTGTTTTGATAACAACGAAGCTGCGTATTATAATTAAAATGAAACATTTCAGGCATTTTTTTCTGGTAAAAACATAAATGAGCAAATGATGAGAAATGACTTGAAGTAAAATTAATACAGCTATAAATTCAAACACAGACTACTAAATACAGTCAATAAATGTTCTAAAATTCTTTTTAATAATAAATTTAACTATATATCTATAAACTTTTTAATAAATGACCACTCTTGGCAGCCCGTTCATGCGGGAGATATCAAACCCTTCCTGGCCACAATTCTATTTTACAAAATCTACATTAATTAATAATGATGAGGAATTAATAATTTTGTGGTTAAATCTTTCAAATTTTAATTAGGTGAATGATTAATTTGTTGCAGGATAGAAATAATGAAATATTATAAGACATTGTCACTATTAAGTATTTTTCTAATTAAAGTTATATTTGAACATTATAAATGAATGCCAACTGATAATGTGGTGTGTGGTCCTGGTGAAAACTGTCCACAATATTCACCATATTCTAATAATAATTGTCAAATCAAAATTCAGCATAATCCGCTTTGTTCATTATGAAGCCATCTCTGACTTTAAAGAATATATTTTCTGTCTCCAACTTTTTTCTCACATTAAAATACATTTTCTATTTTAGAATATAAAAATATACCCAAATTTCACATATTGAGCGTTATGGGAACAAAGGACTCCACTAGTACAAAAACTACTGTAAGATTTCAGTTGCTTAGTTCATCAATATGTATTTGTTAGCAAAAATTGTGATATATATTTTAATTTGTGCTGTTAGAATTTAATCTCTGCTACCCAACAATTTTTTTAAGAAATCAAAATGGGCCCTTGTTAGATCAAGTGTATAAATCACTTGCAATTTAATTTGACACGACTTGGCTCAAAAATTAAAAAAATAGAAATTAATAAAATGATGGTGTGTAAGCTTTAATTAAGAGCCACTTGTTTAGAATGATTAAGGCAACTACTACTATACTCATATCTTGTTGAATTTTATATTTATGAAAAATGCAAAAAGTTTCCAAAACTGCAGTTTCTATACTGTACAAAATATATAAGGTATAAAGGAGGTCACAACCATTAGAAATCATGAGGTGCATTTTACATCTGCTTTCTCCATCATTCAACAAAGTTACAATTTACCATAGCATTTTTATCTTCTATAGTGAAGCCATTCAAAGTAAAATGCACCTTAAAAGTATTTAAAACTCATTTATCAACAAAGAAAATTGTCAATATTCTTGAAAAAAATACTTTGTCAATTAACTATTCTCGAACAACAATGTGCACACGTTAAATGGTCTTATTCTCAATCTAACTTCTTTCTTTATCCCATTCTATTTTAAGAAATAATATGTTTTGTTTATAAGTAAATGTAGCTTTTACTAAGATTTCTAAGCAAATGAGCACTTCGTTTAAAACTGATCTAAAAAAAATAACTGATTTGATTTCTACTTTTAAAATCCACATTAATAATTGTTTTGACTAAACAATCATTTAGCAACAATAATAAACTGAATATTTTCTCACTGTAGTTAAAAAACAAAGTGTGTTCATGAGAATATTCTTCATTCAATACATGATTGTGTAGGATAAGTGAAAGTTTGAGTTTGTTTGATAAAAGAAATAAAACAGGTCATACTTTATTAAAATTACTAGAATATAATTACTGAATTTTAGAAAATAAGAGCTCATTTTTTTCAGAAAAATACTTAGCATGTTCCTTGCCAGTAAACCTTTTTAAAATTAACTACAATTGATTGATGATACTAACTGTTTTTGACATAAAACTAATTCATACGATACCATGCAATCTGTAACATTGTTTTCAGAGAAAATACAAAACAACATAGTTTTTAAGGTGATAAATGCTCACAACAAATTGAAGACAGTAAATTATACAGCTATATGTACATACAAAACATTTTAAATTTAGATTACCTAAAACTCATCAATAAAATGTCTATAATTTTAAGTTTGGCATAGACAACTACAAGAAATTTATTTACTGGTTACATATTTCATCAAATCAACCACAAACACCATCTTTTAACTAGATTATCAAGCTAAAACACGATTGTAAGAGGGAATGATCAATTAACAATGAAGCTCAATCTCAGCTATTAATGTCACTAACAAGAACAGAAATATGATATTGATTCCCCTCACTGTCATAACCTATCCTGATATAAACAACATGTCTGATTTTCTAATAGCTTTAATTATCGTCTGGTAAAGCAAATATTAGGAAGACTACCAGTAAATCTCTTTATAACTATGACCAGAGGCGTCCATATAGGGAGGTGTGGAAATATAGAATTTGTGTTTCCAGGCGTCAGGATGTCAAATTCTCAAAATTTTGTAAATGTGGTCTTTTTTACATCTTCGAAATCCTCTTTTCACGCGTCCTGGGCAGCAAGAAAGATAGCAGTAACTCTATAGAGGTTATCACTGTAATACAAAACAATTCAAAAAGTTTTCCAGGAGGTGTACGCACTGTTCCTCTGAGACCTCATTGTTGGGAAAAAATTATTGTCTGGAAAATACCCCCAACCAGTCTTGATTTTATATTGACGCCCCTGACTATGACCTGCAATTATCAAAGACCTGTAATTATCAAACATGGGTTCAACACTTTCTTTTATGTTGACTAGGTTTTCATAGCACATTTTTAGTAGTTGCCATTAGGGACAAAATGTCATGTTGTTTATTTACAGTCTTTAAATAATATTTAATACACAACTATTCTATTTCTAAACAAATCTCTTAATTGTTTCTATTCAACTTTAAGCAAATTTCTACAGCTAGCATCTGTCTAGGACATTTTAAAAATCTACAGAAAGGGGAATAATAATCTCAGAAATATCATTCTTATTCAAAATTTGTAAAAAATTACACACATAAAGAATTTAAAACTCAAAGCAATTTCATGCAACTTTTCACTGAAAAGAGTCCTAAAATTTGTTTTTTGACTTAACAGCATTCTTATCACTTTTAACTGTCACAATGGAAACAATATCCCTTGCACCTTGAGCAAGATAATCACAGATAAATTCCAAGGGAATCGAAAATCGGCACAATCAAATTTGTGTCACTATTTCTGTTGTCCATCAAGCTTGATGGCAGGCAGCTCTTCATAAAAACATGAATTTCTAACAAGTCAACATTATTTTCACTATTTATCCATACATGTATATATTTGTAACCTTTGGTATATAATAAATGAGTCCACACAGAAATAAAAATAATAGCACCCTATAGTCTTCTTATCCCCCTTTTAATCAGAATTTTTCTGTGAAGGGAAAAAAGTGCACAACCATGAAAAATGGCAACCAATGTGGTGAAACACATACCAAGTCTTTGTAGCGGTTGATATGTGGTTTCATGACTAGCTTTAATCTTTAGCAAGATTACTCATATTGGGACTTTAACAAATTGGAACTTTAATTTGGTTCATTTTTTCATCCTTAGGATTGTATCCCATGTTTTTTCTTTGAAGAAACATATGGATTTCCCGGAACGATGGGCGCTCACTTTCTTGGCGATTCCAGCATTCACGCATCAAATCAAAGATTTCCTTTGGACAATTAGCTGGTGGAGGTAGTACTATTTGAAGTCCATCATTACGATAATAATGTCCAGCATTTTCAATCACTTGTTCATCAGATAAAGATTCATATGGCTGCTCCTTGGCAAATGTAAGAACTTCCCACAATGTAACAGCAAAAGACCAAACATCACTCTTCGTTGTGAATTTTCCCTGTAAAAGAAAGGAAAAATTTTGCCATTTTAAAGTAATGGAATTCATCTTGCCATGCCTTTAATTAGAAACAACAATATAAATCCATGAAAAATTATTCAATTATCATACTTGTCAAAAACTTGATTTGTTCAGTGAGCATGAGGTACCCTTGATGAGTCTAGAAATGAAATAAATGAAAAATTATCAATCATCCTAATTAGATAGATTTTTACAATTTTACATGGTACAAACCCTCAAACTGAAAATGTGATAAAAGTGAACAGATGGACAAACAGACAACTTCCATCTTGGCATTTACAAATCAAGATCAAGCAAGACTTTGAGCATAGAGCAATGATAAAATAAAAACAACTACGAGGCAGTGCGCATCTAGTTTCTTCCATGTGTGAAAAAAGGCAATTTCAAACCATGGTGCCAGTTTTAGAGAACATAAAAACCAGCATATAAAATGTTTATATTCGGGAGTGAAAAATAGAATAACCAGTTCATGTTCGGTCAGTAGCGAGAATTGCGAGAAATGGAATAACCAGTTTATGTTCGGTAGTGAAAAGTCATCTAATGAAAAAAAAACTTATAAGTCGGTATTCAGTGGAAAGAGAATATCAAAGATATAAAAATATCTAAGAATTGTACATAAATTCTATCAAGCAAGATGGGATACATGAAAGAGCCTAATCTCGATTTCCACTTTAGAAATGACTGCACAGCATTCATACTTCATAGTTTGAAATACAGATCGTGATGTATCATTTTATAGTTTAACTTTAAGAGCAAATGACGTCAAAACCGGAAGTGGTATCAAAATTTTGAAAATTGCAAATTGTTTGAAATCAAAATGTCTATTAATATGTAGGTTTTCTTGTTGATCAATATAAAATTGAAAAAGTGGTCAAGAAAAGGTCCAAAAGTCAGCGAAAAAGTTCTCAAAGTGGATGTTTTTAAACTCCTATCTTATGGACAATCGTTTAGAGAAATAAGCAAAGAAAGTCCTATCAAAATCGGTTGAATACCGGTAATATAGGTTATAATGGCCAAAACCTGAAAACACATTTACGGTTGGGCGAGCATGCGTCATTTTACATTTAAACAATTCCGATGAAAAAATCCAGAAAATCGGGCAATAAGTCGGTTTGCCCCTTGTTAATCGTGGGCCCCTACGGCTATGCTAGCATTAAAGTAAGTTCAAGTCCGGTATTCAATTTTCCTACTAATTCTTGCATAGATTCAAAGTCAACTTGATCTGAAGCACAATGCTAGGAACCAGGCCCAAGTGTGGCAGGCATAGATTTGGCTGGGAACTACTAAAGTACTGAAACTGTTAAAGCTCCTAAGGTAAAAGTTTTCAATCAATTTGAGTTGAGTTGAGTGATGTCAATTTGGCAGCTTTTTAGCATATCATGCTATAAAATATTTATCAGCATCCTGATTTTAAAGAAAGTCTAAGAAATAAGCCTTATTACTTACCAAGAGAATGCTCTCCCAAGCCATCCATCTAATAGGGAGAACAGCACGACCTTCAATTCTATAGTAGTCAGCACTGTATAGACTTCTACTCATTCCAAAATCAGAAATCTTAATACAGAAATTATGACCAACAAGACAATTCCTTGTAGCCAGATCACGATGTACCATGTTGAGAGATTCAAGATATTTCATACCGGAGGCAATCTGAGTAGCAATATAGATCAGACATCCATAACTGAAACCATAAACCTTATATACAATATTCAATGGAAATTCATATTTTATAAAGGAAAACGAGGGCTCCGTTTGTTTTGTTTTACAACATCTTACAACATCATAAATTAGTTTTGAGATGAAGTTACATCAATTATTTGAATTATGATTGTAATATTTTGAACACTTGTTCCATTAAAATGAACTAATTAACTGATATTGGTTAAAGAGACATAATAGCCACTAGAATTCTCATGTATGGCCATGTCATAATGAAGACCTTACCTGAGAGTCTTAGCATTAGTAGCTTCAGCTACTGGAGATTCAGGGACATGTTCCAACAAAAACTGATTAAGATCACCATATTTCATATATTCTACTATCATGCATAATGGTTCTTCCCTTGTACAAACTCCCAATACTCGTACAATGTTAGGATCTTTCAATTGGGACATGATCTTGATTTCCTTATGGAAGTCACTTCTACCGTAAAAGAAAGTAAATATATGTGATCATATGATTAAGATTCATAAATATATTTAAGAGAAAATCTTTTTTATCCTGCAAAATATATACAAGAATAGCTGTTGTTTGACAAAACATAATGAGTTTTACATCTTTTTTTTTGCAACAATCCGGCTAATGATGGGCAAACCCCAGCCAGTGTGCAAAGAGATAGATTTTGCTAGGACAGTGGCATTAGCCTACTTTTATTTTTAATTTTCAACTGTCAAAGAATCTTTAACATGCATAGCGTGTAGCACACAGGGCATTGGATGATTGTCACCATCCACAACTAGACTGTTAATCCATGTCGACCCCTCCGACCTGCATCGTAAAGACGGGTTGAGCTATGCCTTGATTCAACCCGATTCAAACTCACTGAGCTACTGCTGTAAGATGTCTTACCTAGCACGGTCATCAGCATTAGGTCTCAACATTTTCACTGCCACCAACATAGAGCGTGAAAGCGTTCTGTTGGTTAAATAATCATCATTTAGAAGTTCGTTGATCCTAACAGCTTCACAAAGATGGACCTGAAATTAAATTGTATCATTATGAATCAATTAAAGGTAAGGTAATATACAAAATCAGATAAGTTTAACAGTTGAATAATAGCATTGTAAAATTTACTCATCTTTAAAAGAGTTTTGATTGTGTGTTTTTCCAGCTAATATCAGATAATATCAAAATTAAAATCTGCAATTAATATGTTAGAATTAATTCTAAAATGTGTTATGTGGATAATAACAATATTTTTCTTTCAGTAGTTAAGGCAATTATTTTTATGACTTTTATCTCTGTAAAAAAAGTTCAAATTAAACATAAATAATTTAAAATATTTTACTCACCTCCCCAAATTGACCTTCACCAAGAACTTCCAGGAATCTTAAATTTTCTCTTGGAAATTCCATCACTGAATAATCAATAGTCAAAAGCAAGTCAGCATTGGGAACTGCATAAACATTGTTACCACTGACACCTTGTAAACTGGACACATTCTGCACATTGACCACATCAGCTGCAGCATAGAGAGCATCATAATTTGGTGGTGGACCATTCATCATAACAGGTTCCAAGTTTGGTAATGATTGTGGTGGTCTTGGTGGCAGATTGACAATTAGTGCTGACTTGGTAATATCAGGAACTGCATAATCTTGAGATTCTATAAAAATAAAATAAACACTATTAGTTTTCTTTCGTGAATTCCTACTTAATAACATTAGAACCAACATACACTGATAAACACACCTAGAAAATTAACTAGGAAACAATTGGATGTGCCTAAATCAACTAAATCATAGCTAGGAATATTTGAAAAAGGTCACATGCTTCATTTGTGATTTCAAACCAAAGACTTTTTCTTTTTTTTTCATATCAATTAATCTAATTTTAAATTCAACTAATATAAAACTGTTTTCACTTTCTGAACAAATGAAGCAAATGACCAATTAAATGTGTTTGTAGTCTAAATTAAAGAAAACCAAAAATTTGGGGACAGAGATAACCTTGACCTACAACATTACAATGCAGTGACTCTGTTACCTTCTTTTGTTAAAAAAAGAGGAAAATAAGAAGAATAACAGTAAGTAATTACTGCTTTATGAAGGCTATTCTAAACTAAAACATTCTCATTATAATGCCCAAGGATAATAGCATTCAGAATTTAACAAATTTTATCTTGCAATTAAAATTTACCAATCATTGACTTAATTCACTGCCAGAATATACATTAAAAGACCATGTATTGCTATAGGTTTAAATCATAAAGTTACAATACTAGTTCATAGGCAAAATACATAAGGATCATGCAATATGTAATTATTTTCTATCATAAACTTGTAAACATATGTGTCAGGAAAAAAAACTTCTTGCAATTCATGCATTATATATATCATGCAAAATGAAGAAGAAAATGAAGTTCAAGTGTACAAATGCATAACAGAGTTAAAAAATTTCTGAGAAAATTGGTCAACAGTAAAAACAAAGAGTAATTAATTTTACAAATTATTGTCCATGACCCACATGTTAAAATAGAAAGATTGTCATTATATATCTTGTCAGCACAAAAATCATTTCACTATAATCTCAAATTATCAAAATATCGGATTAATCCATATTGAACAAGAGCATCTCAATTGAGTATGGTTAAGATGAAATGATGCCCTGTGATGACAAGATCAGTATAGACCTGACGACATGCACTGAAGAGAAAGGTCAAGGTCACGCCTGCCAATTGAGAATTATTGAAGGGGAAAGGTACAAACCACCCGAATCAGAAATTGGTGGGACATCTGGCAGTGAGCGAGTCTGGATGGTATCTTTTGGTTCCAAATAAGCTGGGCTCTTGCATGACTTGTCTCTGCCATTACAGGTTGGCTCCTTTTCAGAGTCCATGTCCTCGGTTGCTATACTGTTGTACATATTACCATTTGAAATTTTACCGTTTGTGCTGCCACGGAGATCATTCAGATTAATGGTTACATGGCGGTCAACAACTGGTTTCAGTGCTCGACGGTTGTTGTTGTTCTTGTTGCGTTTGTGACGATAAAAAAAAATACAGATGACTATAACTAGAATGAGGATTAGGGCTGCCAAAGCTCCTATGATGACTCCAATATATCCATCATCCAGTTCTTTTTCTTCCTTAGCCTTCTGTACATCATCTGTTTCTTGAACTGAAAAAACAGACAGTGACAATTACTATTGTCCTTCACAGGGAAAACAAGCACTTCATTTAAGGAATGAATGTAGATATTTTTGAGCTCATTGAGTGATGAACGCAGAATTTTCATGTGTTAAATGAAATGAATGCATGGTCATTCAGGTAAGTTTTAACATTTGAAAATTCAGCGTTCATCATTTAATGAACTCAAAATATATTTACATTCAATCCCTATTTACATTTGGTAGTGTTCAGTTATCTTTTACTATATTATAGAAGTAAAATTAAAGCTATAATTGTAAGAAAATTAGAAACAAATTCACTAACACAACTGTCAATTAACATGACGTCAAAACTAGAAGGGCGTTAATTAATAAAGGAGATGGTCAAGGCAGATCACTCAAAATAGCTGACATTTGCTATTTGTATATTTATTTTTGGTTTTAAATGGGACTAAATATCATAACAAAAAGGTTTCAAATATGTTAATGTTCTTCACCAATTTTTCTCAGCAACCTAAACTCAAGCTTCGAATTTTTCTGCAACCCTGAACTATTTCAAATTCTGAATCAAGTATTTTATCACGTGTTCAAACATTTATTATTACATGCAGTTAGAACATTCATTAGCTGCTACCAATGTATTGTCAATTTTTTACATGGATTTCTAGATTTGTTTTACCGTTAGGATCGTTTGTGCTTTCAACTGGTAGAAGTATTGTTAATATCGTTATAAACAAGGAGTTCTTACTGCAATGTACTCTACGACCTAAAAATGTGTATGCAACCCTAGACAGGCCCACCGACCAAGTATTTCTTACACAAAGTTTTATCCTTTAAAATCGTGTCAAGGTGCCTACTTAGTGATCATTGGTGGAGATCATGACACTCCATTAGGATATTTAGTTAATGCTGATATGACATTGCAAAGGTTTTTTGGGCCGTTTATTGGTATATGACAAGTAGCTATATTCTATTCTTTGTTATAATCCAAAGAACTTACCATCATATTCAATAGCAAATTTATCATAATCACTGTTATCTTGACCCTTTCTGTTTTTCTGATCAGGATTAGATGTAGGTGGTAGTGTTGTAGGTGGAGCTGTTTCAGCAGTAAAGTTACCTTTAGCAATTTCTGTAAACAAGTAAAAAACGTCAGTTAATATTGAGATCAAAACTGTTAAAAAGTCAGACAATGTCTATAGTGACCTGAAATACCATCAATTTTTCCACACAGCACAAAGCAATGTACATATGTTGACCTTCTATAGTGGCAACCTCAATAATGGAAAATTTTTTTAAAAAAGTCAAACTTGCAAATTGTGTTATAAGCAAAAAGAGGTTTATTGGCCATAAAAACTACATTTCTTAACTGATTTTTTCATTTTTCATTCTGACATGACCACAGATAAAGCATTTCAAATCTCAAAAATTCGTAGCACACATTTTTTGCCATATTTTGAAATTTTTGATTTTTTGTTGGATTAATCCAAAATTTTCTGTGAAGAAACATATCACCAATGTAAACAAATTGACACACTCAAAATTTTTGCACCACTTCCAGTTCATCAGTAGCCATCGTCAATCTCTTGATTTTCCTTAAATACGTCAATTGCTATACTGAGATTTTGGTTAATCTGATTTTGATGATATGGTGTCAAATGAAAGAACATAAAAATAAGAGCAAATAGCCCTGTGATTACAAGAGAGTCAAAAATGCGCGACTTTTAGATCAAGGCTAAAGTTGAACCAGTAAAACTCACTGTAAACACAATGTGTTAACAACAATAAAGCTATCTTAGATCAAGCATTCCTTTGCAACTCTCATTGGAAAATCAGTAAATACAACTCTTACAGTCACTTACAAGATGTGTATTTATATACTTACCAGAAGTGAACTGAACTTCACTGATCATGATCCATCTTGTTTCAAAATATAAATTCAATTTGATGAATCTACCAATACGATGATTTAACTTGATCATCACTTTGCGAGCATTTTCAAAATATTCATCTTTAACAAATTCAAATACAATAGCTGTTCTGTTATAGTATTTTCCTCCAATACTGAAAAATACTTCAGCTTTTCGAAACACACGAACATCCTTGCTGTAATGATTGTTGCAATGTAGGCTCAACCCACTGAAATTGCGAACTGTATCAAACTTGAAGATAATTTCAATTGGTTTGGTTTTTCCGGTCTCATTTTTCCATCCAACCCATTCATAGCCTTTCATGCCTAGTCCTAAAGAGTCTAGACGGAAGTTGGTATCACCTTCTTCACCATCTGTTAGCTGACCAAGTCCTCCTGATAGTCTTTCATGGATCATACCATCATAAGTAAAGTCATATAGATCAACTTCATTACCACGCTTGCTGCCTTGAGGCATATCATAGGATACAAGACCATCTGAAAATAAAATAATGAGAGCTTAATACTTGTTACAATTGTGATTGATATTCAGATAATCAAATCTTTCATACTATAATAATTACTACAGAAGTTCTGACAACAAATACCTTGATCTGATACAAATCTAATACAAACACAGCCAAATACTAACTATCTTAAAGCTATAGTATTCTATTCAACAAATGGAGCTCATAAATATCTCTTTCATGATGGACAGTCAAAGTTCTAAGATGTTTTTCAAATCAGAAAAGAAGATATTTGAACGTCATTATTTATGGCCACCAACCAGAAACAACAAGTTTGTGTGTTCAGATTCTTACTCAGGCCATAAACCAGGCATAGAAACTCCAACCACCATTTTGATGACATATTTGCCAATTTTTATCACTTAAAACCTTATGTAAAGCGATACCACCTTTAAGAATGAACAAAAAAATAAGATCTCAAACTTAGTCAATAAGAGTAACATTCATCAATGGTGTCCAAAGTATACAAACAGAATCCAATAAACCCATAAAACTATGTAATTTCCCATACAATTACAGATTATTATTGAAAAACGCTTAAACAGAGTAAGCATTTTTCAATTATTGTATATATACTTAGTTTTCTGGATTTATCCGATTATGTAGGTAATCTGTTATATAGTTATGCCACAAGGTAAGTCCCCCGATATACTCCTATTGATCAAGTTTGAAAATTTAGATTCTGAGGTTGTATTCCTTTAAGTAAAGGGAATCAATTACTCATATATATTACATTCCTTTCCTGTTGATTGATGAAGTAACTTCGACAAAAAAAATGTTGTGAACTTCGAGTCAAATTTTCCTCGGTTAATTCAAGCCTTTAAATGAAACAGGGCACAGTATTTTTCTCATCTCTCTATATATTTGTATCCAAGTCATGTGGCATAGTGATTTTTTTTGCAAATGGAGGTTAAAATAAATTTGTTTATTTTTCTTTTTTTTATAAATAACAATTTTTCCTTCTGATAATTTTGGTTGAATTTTTCAAGCTACTGCCTAAATTTTCCACACTTTCTTATGACCTTGACCTTTTGTGACATTGTGATATGAATAAAGACATTTGTGTATTTCTGATTTTATAGTCATTCGAAAATTGCATTTTTCAGCTTTAAATATTTGTCTTACATAGGTCACCAATTCTTATACAATAGAACTATTCCTCCATCTGCTCTTTCCAATGATACAAAACTTAAACAAACTAATGTCTTAATCAAAATTACACTTTTGAAACTTTAAATTTTTTATTTTAACATTCATTACCAGTAATTTTTAATTGTGTTTTTTCCTTCTTCTACATTTTTCTTCCCATTTGTAAATGTAAAGATGGTTGGTCAATGGGATTGCAATCTAGGCATATTATTTGTCTTCGAAATGTCAAGTTTACTTTCAGTTTTGATGTTATTTGCTTGTAAACTTTCACTTAAGCTACATAATTGTGGTCTGAATTTTTCAAAGTTCTCTCCCTTCAACTGATTATTAGATATTTGACATCATAATATAAAATAATATATACCAGATATACTATAATTTAACAGGAAGTTCTGAACTTTTCATTGTCTACTGAACAACTGTATCAATATATGGTTGACCTAATTCCTCCTTTTGCAACTTGTTTTGATTTCAGGTGCAGTATTAAGAGATTGCTCTAAACAGTTACAAATAGCCATCACTGATGATCAATTTTGTTAAGTTAGGTTTTAGCCAGTTTTATTGGCATATTTTTTGAAAATAGCATCTAGAAATAATGTCACTTTAACTACTTTAAGGACAAGTTATTGATTGAACAGTTATCTTGGATATTTCAGAACCATACAAAATTTATAATCTAGTGTACGTTTCACTTAGTTCTATAGATTTTGCTTAACAAGACTTCATTCCTGTAATATATATATAATTTCTTATAAATAAAATAAAGATTGGTTTACCAAGTGTGTGAGGACAATTGGACAGATATATGAGAAATGAATATTTCAATTCTAATAATAATAAAAAAAATTAAATAATTGCAGACAAGTTTGAGTAGTTCTTAGATGCATTTCTTCACATGAGTAAATATGTTGAAAGTGTTTACCTGTCCATGGACATCCATACATCTCAACTCTCATACAGACAGTTCGTTGATGTTGACTATGAGGAATAAATCGAAGACGCTTTGCGATGATCGGGGGTGAAACCTCACGTAATTCGGCTCTATAGGTGTCATCATTTCCATCAAATATCTGGAAAAAATATAAAAGTTGAAAATAAAAACAACCTGATATCTATTTTCTATTCATAATCTCATTCACTGTTACAAATAATATGAACAAGATAACTTATCTACCCAGGTATAATATATTTAAACTGGCATCTTTTTAACCAGGCATTTGCATGAACAATAACAATCACGCATAATAAATATTTGCATTAGTCGTATATACTATATTTCTTTAAGAACTGTTGATTGTAGAATAATGGAAGTATAGTTGACATTAGAGGACAGATAGTATATATCCTTCAAAGATAAAGATATTAACTTTGTTAAGTTTCAAATAAGAATTGTGACTTTTAGAAAACATATTGAATATGTTAAAAAAAACCAGGAGTGATGAAATTGGAGGCTATTGTTTATATATAGAATATATCTCGACTCTTACAGGGTTTAAATCTATTGAAATTTCTGACTATCTCCTGTAAAAACTTTCTTGAAACTGAAGTTGGGCACATCTGACTCTTTTTTTTTGTATAAAAACCCCACCTTAGAATTTATTTTCTTATAATTAAATATAAACATTTCTTATTTTGAATCAAAGATCTGAATTTTAACATAGATGCCACAAAACAAGCATAATTCCTTTCTTCTTTGAATCCCGCAAAATGGTCTATTTAGTCTTCATATACAATTTGTCCAAGACATATAAGAGAAATGTAATGAAATAAGATATATCTTGTGAGTGTAGGTGCAGTCAGGCAGTAACTATGATTATCAAACTTATTGGCGTGAAGAATTTTAAGGTATTTTCTATACTGATTTTATTACTTGAAATTTTCTATATGACAGCATGATTCAATCAAGTTTGTCTAATTTTTTCACTTTAAAATCAAAACTAGATATTATATTTGATTAAAACTAAATTAAATTTATTATGTGTTTTAAATATTTCATGGGCTAAAGAACTCATGGTTTTCTTTCTAGATGTAATGAATATCAATATCAATCTTTGTGTAATCCTTAATCAACGAATTTTCATCTATTTTTGTGCAAAAGAATCAAAGATTTTAACACTTAAAATTTGCAAATTGATTTTCATTTAAAAAGCCAATCCATATAACAATTATAACTGTTATTCATTTTTCACTGAACAGATGAGTTTATGCACTTCACATAAGATAAAACAGTAGATGAATATGATACAATGTGAACATTACTGACCATGTATTAATTAGACCTATATATAGGTAGACCTGAAAACTAATACTGGCATCATGTGAAAACTAATACTGGCATCCTGTGACTACATGTGAAAACTAATACTGGCATCATGTGAAAACTAATACTGGCATCATGTGAAAACTAATACTGGCATCATGTGAAAACTAATACTGGCATCATGTGAAAACTAATACTGGCATCCTGTGACTACATGTGAAAACTAATACTGGCATCCTGTGACTACATGTGAAAACTAATACTGGCATCCTGTGACTACATGTGAAAACTAATACTGGCTTCAATTCCTACATGTGAAAACTAATACTGGCATCCTGGACTACATGTGAAAACTAATACTGGCTTCCCTTCCTACATGTGAAAACTAACACTGGCTTCCCTTCCTACATGTGAAAACTATACTGGCATCCTGTGACTACATGTGAAAACTAATACTGGCTTCCCTTCCTACATGTGAAAACTAATACTGGCTTCCCTTCCTACATGTGAAAACTAATACTGGCTTCCCTTCCTACATGTGAAAACTATACTGGCATCCTGTGCCTACATGTGAAAACTAATACTGGCATCCTGTGACTACATGTGAAAACTATATTGGCATCCTGTGCCTACATGTGAAAACTAATACTGGCATCCTGTGCCTACATGTGAAAACTAATACTGGCATCCTGTGACTACATGTGAAAACTAATACTGGCATCCTGTGCCTACATGTGCAAGCACAAAGTTTACTAACAGATAAGGAAAAAATGTCACTTTCACACTATAATTGCAAACCGTTCAGTCCTGCATGTCTTCATTTACTGATATATATCTAGTACATATAAATAAAATGGTTGATCTTTGACAAAGGCAAGTCAAACATCTAAGTATTGATTAGGACAGTGAGTTGAAGTTGTATTACTGAATGTCTGAAGGAGTTGGGGTGAACATGTTCACGCTTATGAAAGTTTAATCAGGTAAACTTGATGAAAGCTGCTTTAATACCAAGGCCAGACAGATTGAAGGAAGTTCTTTTAACAATATTCCTTGCTTGGTTCTGATATTAAGGTCATTTCATGGCACCAATACCAGTATATATAGTCCATATTGACTTTTTAATACATCTTATGGTCCTGTAGGAATCTATTGTAAAATTTGGTCAGTTCTTAGACAAAATTTTTTATGAATGGAATCGTAACTCCTAAATCATGGAAAGAATGTGAGAGAGGACTTGTCACATTGTGATATTGAGTCTAATTCTGACCAATTTAATTTTATCATTACTTATTATTATTTTTATGAATCGAATATATTAGATTAAAACAGCTGAAATCATTCTGGATCAACAACAAAAACTTAATACATCCAAAATCATGGCTCTCTAAATTATTCAGTTATTGACTATAGACCAGAGGGAGAAGGGGGGGGGGGGGGTATTGTCACCTGTGAGGGAGCAAAATTTGAGTTAACAATACCCCCCCCCCCCCCTTCTCCCTCTGGTCTACTATGATACTTCAGACTACCTATATTCTTGGCCCTATTTCACAAAAATTTAAATAAAAATAGCGATGCCCCATCGTAATACGCCCACTTTTGTAATGGCAGCCAAGTCTTCCGGGAGGTCGACAAGAACTATCAGTAAATGAAACATCTGTCGAAAACCGTGCCATCAGGAATGTTTACAAAATTGAACGATTTTTGAGTGTTTACAACTACAAGTTAACAAGGGCAATAACCCATAAAATATTTATCGATGTTTCTGATTTTCAATAGGGTTAATTCCAAGGTCATGACAAACACTCACACCAAGTTTCATCAAAATCCATCAAGAAACCAGCTCTATATCGTGTTCACAAAGTATCTTCAAAAACAAGGGCAATAACCCATTAAATATTTTTCGATTTTTCTGATTTTCAATAGGCTTCTTCCTTGGATGATTATAAACACTCACAGCAAGTTTTATCAAAATCCATTAAGAAACCAGCTCTCTATTGTGTTCACAACTTTGGGAGTGTTACGGGCTATAAAACTAACACGTTTTAAGGAACAAGGGCAATAACTCATAAAATATTTATCGATGTTTCTGATTTTCAATAGGGTTAATCACAAGGTCATGACAAACACTCACACCAAGTTTCATCAAAATCCATCAAGAAACCAGCTCTCTATCGTGTTCACAAAGTATTTTCAAAAACAAGGGCAATAACCCATCAAATATTTTTCGATTTTTCTGATTTTCAATAGGCTTCTTCCTTGGATGATTATAAACACTCACAGCAAGTTTTATCAAAATCCATTAAGAAGCCAGCTCTCTATTGTGTTCACAACTTTGGGAGTGTTACGGGCTATAAAATTAACACGTTTTAAGGAACAAGGGCAATAACTCATAAAATATTTATCGATGTTTCTGATTTTCAATAGGGTTAATCCCAAGGTCATGACAAACACTCACACCAAGTTTCATCAAAATCCATCAAGAAACCAGCTCTCTATCGTGTTCACAAAGTATTTTCAAAAACAAGGGCAATAACCCATCAAATATTTTTCGATTTTTCTGATTTTCAATAGGCTTCTTCCTTGGATGATTATAAACACTCACAGCAAGTTTTATCAAAATCCATCAAGAAACCAGCTCTCTATCGTGTTCACAACAATTGTGGACAGACAGACAGACGGACAGACAGACAGACAGACAGACAGACAGACATGGGCGACTACAATATACGCCCACATTAATGTGTGGGCGTATAAAAATAGAGATTTCAAGAAATACAGTATTCTGATGGCTTAATAAACTAAGTTTAAAAATTAATTTTTCATGTAAGTGTAACACTAAAATCGTCTTTGTGTTCAGAATTCATGAAATATTGGCTCCTGTTTAGTAGAAGATCAGCCAGTAGGTCCCATAACCAAAGTCTAGGAACAAAAGTTTGAAAGTGTTTTTGTGTTCCCTGATGAATACCGAACAATTTTGACTTGGGCTGCCCCCTTGAAAATATCTGGCATTTCCGGTAGGGGTCAACAAAGGTAAAACAGGGGTGAAAATTCAAATATAATCTAATTGTGACAATATGCATATCAAATTATTATTCAAGTCATGAGAATTCTGAAAGTCTGTTCGTTATACCTCCGACCTTAAATGAAGGCGCCACAGTCCAAATCGTAGAAAGGTCAATGTACTTTTGACTGGCGGTCAAATTCACAATTACAGTTAATATTGTCTGATTTGAATGATTTTAGTGTCTAAAAATATGTTTTCTGACATGGCAAATTCAACTATCTCACTCTTGGATGGTTCTGGGTACACTAATACACCCACTCTAGGATGGTTCTGGGTACACTAATACAAACCCACTCTAGGATGGTTCTGGGTACACTAATACACTCACTCTAGGATGGTTCTGGGTACACTAATACACCCACTCTAGGATGGTTCTGGGTACACTAATACACCCACTCTAGGATGGTTCTGGGTACACTAATACAAACCCACTCTAGGATGGTTCTGGGTACACTAATACTCACACTCTAGGATGTTTCTGGGTACACTAATACACCCACTCTAGGATGGTTCTGGGTATACTAATACACCCACTCTAGGATGGTTCTGGGTACACTAATACACCCACTCTAGGATGGTTCTGGGTACACTAATACACCCACTCTAGGATGGTTCTGGGTACACTAATACAAACCCACTCTAGGATGGTTCTGGGTACACTAATACACTCACTCTAGGATGGTTCTGGGTACACTAATACACCCACTCTAGGATGGTTCTGGGTACACTAATAAACCCACTCTAGGGTGGTTCTGGGTACACTAATACAAACCCACTCTAGGATGGTTCTGGGTACACTAATACACTCACTCTAGGATGGTTCTGGGTACACTAATACACCCACTCTAGGATGGTTCTGGGTACACTAATACACTCACTCTAGGATGGTTCTGGGTACACTAATACACTCACTCTAGGATGGTTCTGGGTACACTAATACACTCACTCTAGGATGGTTCTGGGTACACTAATACACTCACTCTAGGATGGTTCTGGGTACACTAATACAAACCCACTCTCATGGGAAATAAATCATTGTCTGAATCTCATCAAACTGCAATATTCTACTTAATTCATTTGTTTTCGCTTTTAAATTCAAAATATTCAATAAAATATTACACAATCAAATTAATCTAAAATGAATACTGACAAATCACTAGTTACTATTGGTAGTAACTGACAAGTACAGGTACACGGGGACAGGATAGCCTAATTTGGTGCTTCATGAGTCTGAGTGAGGGAGGACTCCAAATAATCCCCATCCAGAATCTTTTTTTTTCTTTCTGGAAAGACGTTTATTTAAATTGTGTATTTACTTGAAATTGTGCCCATTTACTGAAAAATTACGTTTGAAACTTTTACCGGTCGACTGATATTATTATGTTTATAATATGTAAGTAAAGGTTAGTCACTATCATCTTGTTGACACTTGAGATACCACTTGCCTATCGGCCTAAAATATTCTTAGTGAACGATCCTGTCTCCATCTCCATATAAAGTTTTATACAGAGATCATTTAGTCCATTTACTTAGTGTTTTTCTCTCCCAAATTACAATTTTTCTTGCCATTTTGAATCTGTCAAAGCAGTATGGATGGTTGTGGCAGAGCACGCATGCTGAAACTTGCTTAATATTGAAAAGATCTTTTGATCACAAAATTCTAACTTTAACTGTCACCTCTTATTCACAAGCCTCTTTAGTATCAATGAACAAATTTTGAAACACAAGTTAACTAAGTGAAGGGTAAAAAAAACTCAAAAAATATTTTTTCAAACAATTGTCATATTTGAACATGACCAATATCTCAATGGTATAGATGATCACACCAAATGTGACCAAGATATCATTAGTGTAAATTTCATTAATATAAAAAAACTGTAATCTCTATAGTGTTCAAATTTGGTGCATTTTGTATAAGTCAAGTGCAATTACTCAAAGACAGTTCATCAACAAATTGTCAAAATAGAGCTTGTCCAAGATTTCATCAATTTCCAAATTTAATGCGTAGTTTGAGCACTCTGGCATGGTACGATGGTACCACACATATGGGATCATCTGAGGTGGCTATATAGTCAAACTCCAGTATCAGCACTACACTGATGAGGCCCAGAAGGCCGAAACAGTACTGTTTGCAGTTACAATCATAAGAATGAATGAACAAAGAGTGTCATGTCTTTACCATGTATTAAACACTTTTCAATCAATATTTATAAAAACCTTTTGGATTAAATAATCATAATAATTTCTAATTGAGAGGTAGAATTCTGAAGAAAACCAGTCAAATGATATGCTTGGTTTATTTATAGAATCAAATAACATGTTAAGAATTTAGAAATAGGGGGATATTCTCTACCATGTTATCTACAATATGTTAGATTGGCCTTCAAAGTGTAAACAGAAGATGAGAAAAAAGTGGAATAAAGTGTGTTTGAAATATAACTAGGGTTATTGATACATAAGTTGGTGTTCAGAATCATCAAACAATAAAGAATGTGGAAATTCCTCACAAACTTTTCGCCCACATCATAGGATACAAATACATGTTGTTATGTTTTATATCTGTTTGTCATGATTCAGTTCTGATGTAAAATACAAAGCATTGATTATAGTGATGTTATGTCTTGTCACTGGTTATCTGGTTCTTTTTTATATAATAAGTTGTTTATCAAATAAAGAAACAGATGCAGGTTATACCGTTGCTTAGAAAGAAGTTGGTCTGCATTTTAATGATTGTGTTTCCACTAACAGAAAAAGCTGGCTTTAAGCTACCTTTCATTTGTTTCCACTGGGCAAATTACTGAATCATGTGCAACTTAATGGTCCTAAAGTCAGAAAAACTCAGTGTAAACAAGTGTTTGGCATTAAAGCCTCTATCTCACATCCACAAATCTGAATATGATTTAATGTTTTTCCTTACAAGCACTCATTCCTGTTAAGTCGTGGTTGGTCGCACACGGTTGTATGTACATCACAGCTCGGTTTGACCAAAGGAGTCCATAATGTGACTGAGCGAGAACGTGGAAAATCCCCTGAAACTGAAATCTCATTTTGCAGCCATGGGCTCAGTGGGCTAAAACGTAAGCTCCTCCAAGCAAAACCATCCAAAGGGAAACATCCTTCACCACCAACCATCGATGAACTATTTTTGAAGTCGTATAAACGTCGCATTGATTTGTGTTTAATTGTATGACGGTCGTGTTGATTTGTGTGTAGTCGTATTGGCGTCATGACAGTTTTGTGTTTGGTCGTATTTGGGTTTTGTGTTAAATGAAGTTAAATTGTGTTTTATCGTATAAATATCTTCATGTTTGGTTAATAAATTTCCATAAACCATAAGGTCAGGAACAAATCAACACGATTTAAACTTTTCTTAAACCGTGTATGTGAGATAGGGGCTTAAAGATAGCTTTTCTTTACAATTTTCAGTGGAAACATGGTTTATGTTCAGGTTAGTGTAAAGTTAGTGCTGCAAATGAATGTGTAATAATCATAATTTCTTGTAAAATATATTAATAATTCTACTTTCGAATATTCAAGAATTTTAAAATATTAAAATTAGTATTTACATATCCCTTTTCATTCATGATTATTGTGTAGTTTCACATAAATAATAATTATTCACATCTCATTTTGTCAATATGAAAGAGAAATTTTTAAGCAGATGTTGCAGCAATATTGGAGGTAGTCAATGGAAACTTATGGTGCATATAAATATGTGATTAGGGCCAGCCCAATTAAGATTAATAAAATAAATCTGATCAGAATTTTGAGAGACTAAGAAAATAAATCTATTTCTTGACGTCCATTTCTAATTAATCTTCTTTAGGCGAGAGAAATTCCAAATCACTGCTTTATCCTTGACTAAACATGAGCACACAAGACTTTTAGATTAGAGGCTAGTCCCCAAGTGTTATAAATAAATTAACAGTCCATTTCCATCTTCTAGTAATCAAATGGTCATTACCAATCACAATAGTGCCACATGCTCTTACAATCTTTTATAACCACTAGAAAAATCATTAAATTCATCTTAGCCCCTGGTCATTCTTCTCCAACAAATCCAGTTTTAATAGGCAAATTTTAGTTAGTTTAGATATTTAACTAAATTGAATGGAACGTGAGCCCAATTTCTTGTATTGAATAACAATCATTCATCTGATCTATACAAAAATTCAAACTGATATCTCATCCTTAGAAATACAAGCGAATCACATATTACACCAAGTTTAAATCTAATCAAGCTGACTCTATAATATTATAAATGAAATGAAACTGAGTTTTACATCTTACTTTTCTGCACCTGTTTTGGCTAACGACAACAGACAAATACCAGGAGGATGGTTTTATATAATATTATATATATATATATAGACTGAAGAGTAAAGTCTACTAGTAAAGATTGTTGGAATATTTGGCCACAACTATTGAATATTTCTACCAAATGTCATTGGTTTTATTGGAGCAATTATCATAGAAAAGACATAAATGCTGAAATTAGTGGCCACTTCTGTAATTTTCCACAAATTTCAAGAGATAGCTTGTTATTCTATTCATGGAAATACAACTTAAAGGTGAAAGGTTGTCATTAGCTAACCTATATCAACTATTAATAACATGTTTCTTGAATACTAATCACAGTGGAGAATTTCTTATACCCCTTTTTATAAGTGATAAGAATGTATTTATGTTAAATTACGTCATTACTCAAGACTTTTTTTTTTCACTTCACATGTTCACTAACTCATCTGTCAAAACTGGTGAAAATTGGTTAAAATTAAAACAATTGTAAATAATATGATTTTTATTCAGATGTCAAATAAATTCAACAGCTATCAACTGAAGGAGGCAATTTAATCCATAGATAGTTATGTATTGGCATTCACAACTCCTTTTCTTTTCATTCATGGTAAAAGAATAGTACAATTGAATTTCCGTTAGTTGTAGGTTGCTATGGCAACTACAAGTCTCCTTGATATAATTTCTATTAAGCTTTAATTCTGAAGAAGTAAAAGTTTTGGTTTTGACAAGTAAAATATTGCCCGCAAAAAGAAATCATGATGAGATCCAGATTGGCCAAGACAAGTAAATTGTTTAAGATAAAATACATTTTAAAACGCACCAGCAATACTTCTTGACTAAATAAATAAGAGAGAACAGAGACTTATTGTGGGACTTTGCAGAAGCAAAGTTTGTTTTCGAAATATCTTTTCTTTTTTTTTTTGATTTTTCCACAGGGCACACAGCCAAGGGTTCAACTGCTTCAGAAAAATGTCTACAAAGCCTTCTATAGTGGCAACGTTACTAATGAGTATAAATTGGAACATTTTTGCAAAAGTGCAAGTTGCACATAGGTTTTTGGAAGCTACAATTTTTGGCCTATTTTGCATGGGATTTCATTTTTGGAATCTGTGAGTAAATTCTGATAGTACTGTAGTAAAAAAATTTCAAATTTAGAAAATTCATGGCATAAATTTATGGCCGAATTTTCAATTTTTTTAATTATTTTTCAGTAACAAAAGAAACATGTCACTAATGTTAGCAAACTGACATACTCAAAATTTTTGAATCACTTCCGGTTGAAGTGGGAAATTGATTTTCACTTCCAGTTACAATTGAAAAATTTAGACGAAATTTTGCTTATCAGTAGCCATCATACACGTGACCTTATTAACCTAGAGGGTTATTTTTTTTCGGATTCTGAATGTGCTACAAACAATCTTTCCAATGATATATAACAAAGAATTTTTTTTTGAAAAATTGTGATTTATGAGTTTTGCAAATTTTAGTGTTTTTTTAGTATTTAGACTTTGTTAACAATGATATACCGTACACATATCTCATGATCTATATGTTGTAAAAGCATAACATTTTGAATACTGCTAGATACTTTGAATATATTTAAGTTAATGTCAAAAGTTTTGGAATGGGCATGGTACCTCATCCTAGTTAAATTCCACTTACTAACATATCTAGGTCACACACGTACAGAATACAATCGTTTGAAAAACAACTTTGCACCCTGGTTCATCATTGATTTGGCCACTTCGTAAAAGGAAAAGAGTTTTGACTTTATTAATTCAAAAAAGGAACGGTTTTAAGAATTTTCAATTTTTTACTTTGATGTTTATAAGCAGAAAATGATAGTTGCCTACTCAAAAAATCAGAACTTTAATGACAATCTGGTTCATAGCAAACTAAAACCAAGCATTAATTAGCAGATACTATACCACTCTTATTTTTTCTACTTTCAGATCACAACAGAAGAAAAGCCTGAATCCAGACCCTTAATCACATTTTCTCAATAAAGTGTTTGTTCCATCCTAGGCCTGTACATTTGGGAGATTCAAACCCTCCCTTCCCCAATGTTCCTTTAGCAACGGCTATCATTTCATTTCATTCCATTAATCCGTTGCTATCATGACAAGACATTCTCGTCATTAATTTTGATTGATCGAACGATTATTGTTCAACCAGTTATATTCCTTGTAGCAAATTATTGCAGGAAAACTTTCGAATGACCAGACGTCAAATTTCTTGTAGCAAATTTACCTTGTGATAATCAAGTCTCAATGGTCAAAAATTAAATGTGACGTAGTGTTTTTAAAACGAAGTTATTAGTTGATAATGAGGAGAAAACTCTGTCAATCCAGCAACGGTAGATAATGCCAATGTCTAACGTTGCTGAAGGAACATGCCCTTCCCCCGAAATCTAAATTTAATTTTCGGCAATGACAATACTTCTACTCACCTCGATACCTTTTCTATTTCTAAATCTGATCCAGTTTCCTCCATCTTCTCGTTGATACTCTAACAAATAAGATTCAGCATATTCTCTACCCTGAAAAACATCAAAACCAAATTTCATATATTTCATCAAACTTAATAAAGCATACAGTTTTAAAACCCTCAAAAATCATTCCAAAATACCTCACCAAATTAGAATTTGCTGAAAACAACTGACAATTGGAGCTTATATCATGCTAATATAAAATACTAACAGACAGACAAGAGGGTTTTATAAATCCCAATAAAAAACAAAACTGTCTGAAGTTATATTAACCAATTCCCCTTAGTCTTTATTTCATTCCATGAAGACTGTGATATTCTCAGAAAATGTTGCAACCTTTTACCACTAAGTGTGTATAATAATAACTGTTAATGACATTGGAATGAATTGCACTTCTATCAGCACTTACACAGACAGACAGGCTAGTACATCTATAAATATGGATTATGACAATGATATGAGAAAGCTTTTAAATGATAAGTTGAAATGTCAAGTGTGAGGTATAATTGTATTGACATTGTAATTTCTCTAGTAACTCATACAATTATTGAAACCAGTTAGAGGTAATTTACCCTTGACTAAAACTCTCCTTCACAGAAAGCTAAGCTTATTCCACATTTCAAACATACAAGTCACATGAAATAAATTGATACATGATAATAACTAGCTATATGATGGAAGCAATAAATCCATACTTCTTTTGAGGGGGTTCAATTGATGCTTTGTACATATCCATAAAGAATTTACTAAAAAAAGGAATGAGAAATTGTATTGTATAATCTCAGTCAGGAGAAATTGTACTGTATAATCTCAGTCAGGAGAAATTGTATTGTATAATCTCAGTCAGGAGAAATTGTATTGTATTATCTCAGTCAAGAGAAATTGTATTGTATAATCTCAGTCAGGAGAAATTGTATTGTATAATCTCAGTCAAGAGAAATTGTATTGCATAATCTCAGTCAGGAGAAATTGTATTGTATAATCTCAGTCAAGAGAAATTGTATTGTATAATCTCAGTCAAGAGAAATTGTATTGTATAATCCAGTGAGGAGAAATTGTATTGTATAATCTCAGTCAGGAGAAATTGTATTGTATAATCTCAGTCAAGAGAAATTGTATTGTATAATCTCAGTCAGGAGAAATTGTATTGTATAATCTCAGTCAAGAGAAATTGTATTGTATAATCTCAGTCAGGAGAAATTGTATTGTATAATCTCAGTCAGCATAATTGTCTCCCTTTAACTGTAAAAATTAAAGGAAATTCTATTAAATAAGTGTCAGATCTACAAAACATTAAATTACAAGAGAACACTAGAAATATTATCTTTAAAACAAGTGTCTGGCCATAAAAATATAATGAAGTTAGACACTAACAAACTCTGGCTGGTTGCTGTCAAATTTATCTTTAAAAATAATAGAACTCTTCAAAATAGAAAAAATATCATGATAAAACAAACTGCCTATCAGAAAATTAAATCTTCAACTATTGCCAATAATAGAATAGTTTTACAAACCAAAAATTTACATTCACATAGACAAAGAATTTATCTCATAGTAAATAAATTTCTAATAGATTTGTAGATAATTACAATATGATTTTGATCATGTAATTGGATCATTTCCCAATAAATCATAGAGAACCCATCAGCTTTAAACAGATATTAAAATTTGAATTTCAATTTTTTTACCATCAAACCAATGACAATATTTCATCGCAGCATGACTTTCAATTGACAAGCTGGAAAGAATTGAAACTAAAATGATGCTGATAGGCACATGTTGACTAACACAGTGACTCAGTAGTTTTTATTTCTGCTAGAGAATTCCATCAGGCATTGTCAAGGGAAATGACATCAAAGCTTTGCTAACGAGAATGGACCATAAAATGTAAAGTATTTCATTCTACTGGTTTAATAATGGCCAAGATGTGACAAGCCATTCCGAGAATATTGATCTCAATCCCCAGGGTTTATTGGTCACTCACTGACTAGTAATTGTGAGTGAAGCCAAGTCCATATTTCCATCAAGACTCTCAACAATGGAGACATGAGTTTTTGGTCCTGATCAACAATTGATTTGTTGAAATAAGATGCTTGCTATCTAATATTGAAATAGTATGTTTTGTATTGAGGTGAAGATTTTAAAATATCCAAAAAAATTGAAAAAAGGTACAAGGTTGGCCTACTGATCAAATATGAATTGGCAGATATTACCTGGAAAGAGAATTGAAGAAAAGTATTTGGTTTGATTATCAAAGTGAATTACTAACTGATCTTAATTCAAGTCCTTTATTAAAGTATATTATATCACAGCCAAATTTATAAAACCCACAAATTACTAGAAGTGTAGATGAAGTAGACTCATTTGAATTGAATTTACTGGTTTCATTTCTCAAAGATATATAATTATTGTGTCTAATATATTTTTCCATTTTCTATATTCTAATCTATCTGAAAAGCTGAAAGATAATCCCTGATTCTCACTTATTATTATACTTATATATATTTATATTATTATACTTATATATATTTATATTATTATACTTATATATATTTATATTATTTAACTTAAAACTTATAATATCAATATACTAAAAAAACTGTGATTTAAACTGAGCATTATTCCATTAGTTAAGTAATAGAGATTATGCCAGATTTTACTAACATCCATTCAGCAGAACAAATCACTTCCTATCTTCTACTATGCTAGTAATTCAATACAATAACCCACATATTATTTTTCTGTGTATCATATTATTGTGATAAAAAAAATTATATAGATTACGTTTTTTGGGAAATGCTTTTGCACACACTTACTTCACTATTTTAGCTCAATTATATTAAAATCTCAGATGTTTCAGATTTATAGTTAAAGGGTCATTCTGCTTTTTTGAAAAAAGTCTAATATCAAAACAATCGCAAATGCTACCTGAGAGTATTTTTAAAGTATGCTTATTGTATCTCTATATCTTCTTGATCAAACTGAATTTGGTTTTAAAGGGTTAATTACAAACAGGGAGTACTTATTGTTAATTAAGAAATTTGACCTAGTTTTGGTGTTTGCCCTTTAAATGGCTCAATATTTCTAGCTGAAACCTTTTAAATATACAAGAGGGACATTTTTCTACTAATAGGCGTTTATTTTACTCAAATCCGTTCAGTAGTTTTCTATCAGCGTCCAAAAAACATAACACACTTAAAAACCTTACGTAAGGTTTTTAAAAATTTTAGCATGTTTTTAGCGTTTAAAAATTAACGGATGGATTTTTTTAGTTAAAACTTTCAGATACATTAAAGGGCACATAGTTACAGATTTTGGTGTAAAGTTTTCAAAAATTTGAGCAAAAAAATTTGTTGACCTAAAAAAAATTCAGACTGTCCCTTTAAAAAAAAGGAGCCTGGTTAAGAAATTTCTTTTTTTTTCCTTTTTTGCCCTTGACCTTTGTTGACATTTACCTTTGTTGGATCAATGTAGAAATTAGAACAAAATTGAACATACCCGACATAAGTGAATCCGTCAAAAAAATTTATACTGTAACATTATATTGCAATGGAGCTTATTGACACAATTTGGTAATTTTATGACAGTTCCACAGTGTATTATTAAAAAAATCAAAAGAATCTGACTTTAAATCAAAAAAGGCTGATTGAAATCAAAAAAATTGATTTAATTAATTTTTTTTTTAAAAATCCAAAAAATTCACCAACCCCGACTGACAATCACAACTGGATTGTACTTATTGTAATAAAGAGCACATTTTATCATATCCTAGCTATAAAAGGGGCTCATGATACTAAGAGTAAATTAATAAATTAACTTGCACTGACTAGACTATTAATCATAGTAACATCTCACTATTAGAGTCAGGTTGATAAAGCAGAACACCTAGGTAGTCTGACTGATGACTTCTGTCTATTTCCTACCACCTAATAACTACTATTATAATTTCGTCTCTTTATCATCTTAGTTAGGTATTCCATGTTAGGAAAATTAAAAAAAAATTGCTGTTAGTTGACATGAACCCCTTTTACACCAGACCGCTATAAAGCGTTCAGTTCGCGGTCCTGACAAGGCCGTGATAAAATGTGACCATTTACATTACAGTAACATCAAGTGGTCTGAGAACGGTTATTCAGTTGTAGTGTAAACAGTAATTGTTCTTGGCACGGTTATCTGTGGAACTCTTCTTGAAAAAGTTAAATTTAATGCCTATGCAACGCTTATGAAATCGAAAACATCTAGAAGTAATCAACAAATGTACTGAAATGATGAAAGGTGAAGGTCGTTTATGAGGCATGCACAGTAAAGCATTCACAGAACAGTTACCTTTTACATTACCCAATTTTATCCAGTCTGTTCTCAGAACCTCAACTGTTTACATTGCAAAAAATTCATCCCTTCGTCCTAAAAACTGTTATCAGAACAGAATGTTTTTGTAATGTAAAAGGGGTTATAGGAGCTTCAAAAGTTTTGTATATATTTGGAAAAAATGTCACACATCTATCTTTGATTCTTATACAACCTACATTTAAGATAATCTACATTGTCATCTCTAATATTTCATAACTTGTTAAAAGATCAGATAAAAATATTTCAACCTGCAAGTTTAATCCTCTACAGAATTCATACAGCTATAAAGTCAGCATGGAAAGTAATTAAGAAGATTTATTTACTCTTACCAGATCTCTAATCCTGTACTGCCAACATGTTAGCAGCATCTCATGTCCAGTGGATGGTTATTTAAGTCTATTTGTGTAAACATTCTCTATGTATGAAATTGTGAAGTCAATAACTGGGGACAACACTGTCAATGATAATACATTTATTTTTTAAGTGATTAGAATATTTGTTGAAAAGTATAAGAGGAACAAAAGCAATAACTATTTGTATCCATCCTGTTTTAATATAAATACACAATAAATTTATTTGCTACCAATATAGTAGAGAGTTGTGGGTGAATTATATATCAATTAAAAAAAACCTTTCTACTCAATAAAAATTAAAGCTTAACTTAAATCATCACACAAATAATTTTGTAAAAATCATATGATGAAAAAAATCTATACTGTTAGAAATTTTGGACAAATGGTTGTAAATTTTCTCATATACTTCATTGTATGATTAACTTGGATGTGTGAGAATACCAGAGATACCTTATTCTCAACAAATACATCACACCTCAGTGTTTATTTGTATTATAAGCTGGTAAAAATAAACCATCAGGTTAGACAGAACTGGTCAGCAGGCTGTTTTTATAATCATAAACTGACCATTAACTGATGTCTGAGTAAACAAGACAAGCAATGTCATAATCATTATAAAGTTATAATGGAAATTTCTGCCATGATAACCAGAATGACTTTCATTATTTGATTTCAATTTGCAATATTCCTTAATAAGAAACTTTATTATAAATTATATTATTAAAGTTACATTTTATAGTTAAAAAAAATTGCCTTAATATCACAGTGGAAAGAGAATGATGACTTGCCTTGATATCACAGTGGAAAGAGATGATAACTTGCCTTAATATCACAGTGGAAAGAGATGATAACTTGCCTTGATATCACAGTGGAAAGGGATGATGACTTGCCTTGATATCACAGTGGAAAGAGATGATAACTTGCCTTAATATCACAGTGGAAAGAGATGATAACTTGCCTTGATATCACAGTGGAAAGGGATGATGACTTGCCTTGATATCACAGTGGAAAGAGATGATAACTTGCCTTAATATCACAGTGGAAAGAGATGATAACTTGCCTTGATATCACAGTGGAAAGAGATGATAACTTGCCTTGATATCACAGTGGAAAGGGATGATGACTTGCCTTAATAATACAGTGGAAAGGGATGATGACTTGCCTTGATATCACAGTGGAAAGAGATGATAACTTGCCTTAATATCATAGTGGAAAGAGATGATAACTTGCCTTGATATCACAGTGGAAAGAAATGATAACTTGCCTTAATATTACAGTGGAAATGGATGATAACTTGCCTTAATATCACAGTGGAAAGAGAATGATGACTTGCCTTGATATCACAGTGGAAAGAAATGATAACTTGCCTTAATATCACAGTGGAAAGGGATGATGACTTGCCTTGATATCACAGTGGAAAGAGATGATAACTTGCCTTAATATTACAGTGGAAATGGATGATAACTTGCCTTGATATCACAGTGGAAAGAGATGATAACTTGCCTTGATATCACAGTGGAAAGGGATGATGACTTGCCTTGATATCACAGTGGAAAGAGATGATAACTTGCCTTGATATCACAGTGGAAATGGATGATAACTTGCCTTGATATCACAGTGGAAAGGGATGATGACTTGCCTTGATATCACAGTGGAAATAGATGATAACTTGCCTTAATATCACAGTGGAAAGAGATGATAACTTGCCTTGATATCACAGTGGAAAGAAATGATAACTTGCCTTAATATCACAGTGGAAAGAAATGATAACTTGCCTTGATATCACAGTGGAAAGAAATGATAACTTGCCTTAATATTACAGTGGAAATGGATGATAACTTGCCTTGATATCACAGTAGAAAGAGATGATAACTTGCCTTGATATCACAGTGGAAAGGGATGATGACTTGCCTTGATATCACAGTGGAAAGAGATGATAACTTGCCCTGATATCACAGTGGAAATGGATGATAACTTGCCTTGATATCACAGTGGAAAGAGATGATAACTTGCCTTAATATTACAGTGGAAAGAGATGATAACTTGCCTTAATATTACAGTGGAAAGAGATGATAACTTGCCTTAATATCACAGTGGAAAGAGATGATAACTTGCCTTAATATTACGGTGGAAAGGGATGATAACTTGCCTTAATATCACAGTGGAAAGAGATGATAACTTGCCTTGATATCACAGTGGAAATGGATGATGACTTGCCTTGATATCACAGTGGAAAGAGATGATAACTTGCCTTAATAATACAGTGGAAAGAGATGATAACTTGCCTTAATATTACAGTGGAAAGAGATGATAACTTGCCTTGATATCATAGTGGAAAGGGATGATAACTTGCCTTGATATCACAGTGGAAAGAGATGATAACTTGCCTTGATATCACATTGGAAATGGATGATGACTTGCCTTGATATCACAGTGGAAAGAAATGATAACTTGCCTTGATATCATAGTGGAAAGAGATGATAACTTGCCTTGATATTACAGTGGAAATGGATGATAACTTGCCTTGATATCACAGTGGAAAGAGATGATAACTTGCCTTGATATTACAGTGGAAAGGGATGATAACTTGCCTTAATATTACAGTGGAAAGAGATGATAACTTGCCTTGATATCACAGTGGAAATGGATGATGACTTGCCTTGATATCACAGTGGAAAGAGATGATAACTTGCCTTAATATCACAGTGGAAAGAGATGATAACTTGCCCTGATATCACAAGAGAAAGAGATGATGATCTATATCTGTATAAGTTAAATAAAAAATTTGTTACAAGGGGACTTAAGCCAGATGTTTACAGGAGGGTAACTCTTACATCATTAGTTTGTTGGTGAATGGTTAATGTCAAATTTACAAGGTGATCTGATAGAAGCTGTGGGAAATAGGCAACCCTTATCTAAATAAATCTACTTAAGCACTTAAAGGTGATGATGGACAAGGCATAAGTAAACAGTGCTTTTCTGTTTATCTAAATCTAGTCAGTGTTTAAATGGCCTGTCACTTAATAAATAGAGTAGCTGTTGGTTAATGTACTGGTTGATATCTGGCATTTAACTGACCAGTAAACTACAATTAACTACAGCTGTTTACTTTTTTAAAAAACCATCACAACAACAGTGTTCCAGGAGGATGAACTTGAAATATCCTAACCTAATCATATCAACTTCATTACAAAAAAAATCCTATTATATTCTATATGTTAAATGTTACTAAAGAGTATCCCAATCAAATCTGATAACATCAACCACCAATAATAATGAATACAAGGGAAGACTGGAAACAGGTGTTGACATCCTATCAGGATCAAGTTTTCTTACTTATCAAATCTGATAGAATTCTGGTTTTCTCACTAAGAACAGATCAGTATTGACAGAAACAACCGCTGCCAAATTGTTGTAGGAATCAGATCTCCTTGTTGAATAACAAGTCATTTTATCTAACTGATGATCTTTCCTGATTGAAATGTATCTGATTGACTCTTTACAGCACTAGATTTTATTTCACAAGTACATCATTCTTTTATACATAGAATTTAAACTCTTGTTTTAATCAGTGTTTATACTAAGATTTTATTTGATCAAAATTAGTATGTTTTAATTAATTTGGTATGTACAAAGATCATTTAATTAGATAATAATCTGGATCAGTCTTTCTGAACATTATCACTTACCATTATTGGTGTCATTTCTGTATCTCTGCTTATATAATTGATATAAATATTTCCATGTTTAGTTAGCAGACTGCTGATATTCTAATATTAAAACTTGCCACCAACTCAATCCACCTAAGTCACATACAGGTTTTGTTCTAGTTAAGATAAGTAACTCCTTTCTTTGACAAGTTCCTTTTCTTTCAAGCTCTGGCATAGGCAAAAGCTTTTTTATATCTAATATTCAAATGAACATAAATAACATGAACCTAGATGAGACAGGTGACAGGTGTTCTTACTAACCCTACACAATATGAGTAATTATTTAATATAATTCCCAAAATTTCAAATCTTCAAGTAGTTGTTGAAGCAACCCCCAAATCGTTCAGATCAGTATCTGATAACATTGATATCATGCTCAAATCAACATTATTTTCTGCAAATTTGGCGAATAAGGAATCCAAATTTACAGATTATAAAAAAGAAAGCATTTGTTGAGCCGACATGATGACAGAATTGCGTTCGATTTCCAAGCTTAAAGTTATGGAATAAGTTTTGGTTTTGTATATATTACAAAAAAACTTGCAGTGTAAGATACAAAAATGTACAATCAAAGAAAAAATTAGGCAAATAGACAAGATCGTTGCTATTAAATAAGGTTTCATATCTCATTATTATGAAATACTCAATATTATTGGACCATACACATCGATTGTGGAATCGAACGGATTTAATGGGAGACAACTTAATTAATCGGAGACTGGGCCTCATTAACCTAGTCTACGACATCTTGTTTACGTCGACTTTTTACGAAGATTACCGTTGATTTCCGTAAACCTACGATAACATAAGGCAGTTACGGCTTTCCATATTTCAGAGAAATAATACAAGATTCAACTTGATGAAGACAGAGCTGTTGCAATGCCATACTCAAAAGATTCCAACATGTTGACAAAAATATGGTGCTCATAATATATTCATTTAGTAACATTGCTACAGTTATTACTGAAGAAATGTTAGGTCGACCTAACAACATAATGAGGATTGTATTGTCATTATTTTCTGCCAATTTTCATCAAATTACTTGCCATTAAACTTCTCAAGTTCCACTTGTGTGCAGCTGCATCAATGACAACTGGAATGTTTCTGTAAATCATCAGTTTTTTACACTGTAGAAAATGTAAATTAGTGTTTTTATTTTCATTTAAGATTAGTATTTAATATGTAAATATAGAGTGCAAGATTGGTGGGAGATATTGAATGTTACACTCTTATAGTAAAAAAATACAAATTGTCTCAAATCTAAATATTTTTTAACTATTCATCATATCATGGACAATACATTTAACCTTGGCTTAATCAAGAATAGTTTGGTTCTTTGACTTCATCTTCTAGAGTTTAATTAGTTTTAAAAAGAAGTTTGAAATTGGTTTTAAAGGGGTTGTCTTTATATTTTGAGTGTATTGGGGAAACTTATGACATTGATATGTAATTTCTTGCAGTTCATCTTACAGCAAGCGTTTTGTAATTTCTGTCAGTGTTTGTATTGCAGTGTTAGGTTTGATACAACTAGAGAAGCTGTTTAAGAAAATGATAAATTAGACACTGACTATAAAGTACTAGAAAATGATCTCATCTACTCTACCCTACAATTAATCTTTTCTACATGCAAATAAATGAGATTTTCTCTCAACAAGAATGTCAATGAGGACTTTGATAAATGGAGCAGGAGAATTTAGCATTTAACCTTTGGAGATAAGTTTGGGCCTTTAATCATGAATACCATTTACAAGATAAAAAAAGAGAATATAACTTCAGACACAATACAATCTTACTGATGATACAGAAAATACCTTGCAAAAGTGAATTTTAATTTAGAATTCAAAAATTAGTCTGTTCCACTAGTAAGAGACATTTTGAATTGTGGTCAGGTGTGAGACTTCTTTCCAATACAATTCAAATTTTTTTTAAATTCTGACATTTGCATGTGTAACAAAAGTTTGAGGATGAGTTGCCCTTTCTAGATACTTTATAGGAAACCAATAATTCAAAATACATCATAACCTAGAATAACTATTACAATAGTCCATTAAAACAGTAGCAGTGTATAAGTAGAACCATACTTTTAAATGATTTGAAATGAATTATTCTTGACTTTTAATTATTTCAAGCTCGGTAATTCAAAAAGTAATTTAGTTTAGTTATTCATAAACCTGCATTGCCTTTCCCAATATGAAGTGATTACTCAACAATACAATAGAAATCAATGCCAACTAGTATGGATTCACAGTCCTGGTTGTTCCTGTCTTCTATCAAGAGCAGACACGATTAATTACTTTCTTGTATTCTTGTCTACATCATCTGCTTGCCATCACGTTCGATTTCCCATTCCACCTTAGTGTGTTCCATTAGAATATCAAATATGAATATGTTTTCCTAACATAGAGCTAATCAATGAAATTTCAATGGCTCAATGGCCTCAAACATCTTATAATTATGATTATTTTTCTGAGCTGTCTACGCTTGCTAAATCTTCATTGAATCATGGTATGGCCATAAATATTGCTCCAATTTGTAATTCTGAGAAGAAATAGATCTGTAATAATTTAGGGAAATTAACCTCTATGTCAGAAACTTTCAATTATTAACTGGCTGAGTGAATCAGAAGAGATAAAATCTTTAAACATCTTTCAACCATTCTCAACTTTATTTATTCGATCTATTGTCTTGACACTGCCTAAATTTATCTCTTCATTTTGTATTTTAGTCCTCCTTGAGGAAGCTCTATTTTATTAGAGCGAAACGTTGGAATTTAAATGGTTAAATATGACAGTGTTTTTTTTATTTTGTATTGGACTCACATTAATCTATGGTCATATAAACAACAATATGGTCTGGACAAGTATGACAATTTAAACAACTTTAGGTTTGAAGAGTTATTTTAAATAGAAGAATCAAATTTGAGAAAAAAATTTCAATTAAAAGAAGTTTTGTTGAGTTTTGTTGTCTTCAGCCCACCACTACACAGAACCATATCTTTAAAAACATTTCCACTCAATCAAAGCTCTAGAACATAAACCAACACTGGAAGTAAAGTGTAAAATGGGGAAAAGAAAATAAAATATCTGTACTGTGGGGATTTCTGGAGTAAAATGTATGGAAAGAAATATAGCATGTGTTGGTAAGTAGACCAAGGTAGAAATTATATTTATTAATAAAGTGATGGTGTGTTATTATTAATCTAGTACAGACCACAGCTATCAATCAATATCTTCTATCTAATCCACAATTACTATTATCTTCTTCATTAGAAAATCACTATTATAAGCAAGTGGTGAGATCACTGATATCTTTTTAAGGTCTTACTATTAAACTTTAGTCCTAAAATTATTCGGAGAAATTTCTTAAAACAGTTCATCTGAATTATAATATACTGTCTGAAAATATTCATCAAGACAACTTTTTGGGAAATAACTTGTGCAAACTGGATGTTAGGCATATTTCTCTCAGCAAACCAAAAAAATTAGAACTGTAGAACTGGTTATACTTGCAAATTAAGAAATATTTTTGTAATATTACTTAACGTTAACATTGGGCTCATTTCTAAACCAAATTTTCTAGTGTAAACTAAGCTTAATGATAAAACTTTTGCCATGCATGTTTCATTAGTATAACATTTCAAAGCTAGATTCTTCCTTTAATCTAATCAAGATAATAAAATAACTGGTATCACGGTTAATGATAGAAAGGCATGTTTCAGGAATAATTGACTGCAATGGAATTCGTCATGAATACATTCTGATCAACCTGCATTAACTATAGCAATTTAATTAAAACTTGAATTGACAGTTATATTAAAAGCTGAAGCAGTGGACATACTCCAGAAATTCTATATAAATGTCCAGTTAGTGTTTCATCTTCTCACCAGGTGTCACTGTGTGTCCTATTATCTGTGTTCTAATGAAGTTCTCCTGGGAACTTTGTTCAGAATATGATATTAGCCACCATGCCTATAACAAGCCACTAGAGATTTACAGAATGTCAATGATCTGGATTGTTCCAGTGTAATGGCCTGTTTTCACTATTGACATGTTAATATTACAATCATTCATGTATAGGAAAGAGTAAAACTAACAAGAAAGCTCTAGAGAATATTCTTCAAATTCCAGCAGGGTGTCAATTGTCATTACTCCTTTCAATAATTGAAAACTTAACATTGATAGGTAATTTCCTTTCTATCACAAACCCTGTGAAACTTTTCCTTTTTTTTGATAGTATTTGAACTTTTTTATTAGAGACATATTTGGAATTTCTGCAGAGAGAGAATATCTAATAATCCTTTTGTGTATTACAGACCTGGACATTCAAGAAAGATGAAATTTCTAGAGGTTTTTTTTTCTGTTATTCCTAAAGTTCAAAATGTTCACAATTAAGGCATAAATCGCTTATGAACAGTAGACTGCATTTAATCAACACCAATCTGACTTAACCTATACACAGCACAATAAATACGAACACTCACTTGCATAAAAAACAATACTTTACATTTCCTGATTCAAAATGAATGGAATCTCCATATTCATAGTTACAAGGGCAAGTTTTTTCCATCATTTCCTTTACATATTGGTCTAATGGCTAATTCCAGCACTTACTTTGTTATACTGAAGAGTTAATAGATGCGTATTTCATTTATTTCAAGAGACAGTCATCCACTCACCAAAATAACATATTGATTGCTATTTACAACAATAAATGCCATGGAAAATTAAGAATGGCACACCTTTCTAAGATATCAAAAATAAGGGAGAGAATTTCATATCATAATCTATAATGTCATCTTACACTAGTGCCCAATTAAAAAGATGTATAACAACTAACATAGGACATTAGAAATAATTTCATATCAAAACATTCAATACTGTAACTGTAAATATTGTTGAGCAGAATAGACTGCTACATTGACAGACGGTCAACTGACACTGTCACAACTTCATTTCCTTTTCTTGATAGAATCCAACAATGATTATCATAATGAGATGACAGGGTCATTGTTTCCTCTGATGACCTTCTAATGCTCCAATTTAGACCAATGAGGTTTAATGACAATAACCATGGCAATGTTAAAGATTATCAGTAGCCCACAGCAAAGTTTTCAGCTGAAACAATTCAGGGCAGTCATTGTAAAGCATGAGCAATATAATACCATCGACAGCTGCATTCACTAATTTAAAGTTAAAGATTGACATGTTCATTTGTAAACAAGGTAATCTGACAGTGAAACATCATATCCACCAGGATTTGTCACAATTTCTATCAACATACAAAATCTTGCAGGCTCTACATGGTGAGCTCCAGCACTTGAAAGTTAGCCTAAATATATTAATTATTCAGTTAGCCTAAATATATTTATTTTTCTGTTAGCCTAAATATATTTATTATTTAGTTAGCCTAAATATATTTATTATTCTGTTAGCCTAAATATATTTATTATTCAGTTGGCCTAAATATATTTATTATTCTGTTAGCCTAAATATATTTAGTATTCTGTTAGCCTAAATACATTTATTTTTCAGTTGACCTTAATATATTTATCATTCAGTTGGCCTAAATACATTTATTATTCAGTTGGCCTTAATATATTTATTATTCAGTTGGCCTAAATACATTTATTATTCAGTTGGCTTAAATATATTTATTATTCAGTTGGCCTAAATACATTTATTATTCAGTTGGCTTAAATATATTTATTATTCAGTTGGCCTAAATACATTTATTATTCAGTTGGCTTAAATATATTTATTATTCAGTTGGCCTAAATACATTTATTATTCAGTTGGCCTTAATATATTTATTATTCAGTTGGCCTTAATATATTTATTATTCTGTTAGCCTTAATATATTTTATTATTCTGTTAGCCTAAATATATTTTATTATTCTGTTAGCCTAAATATATTTATTATTCAGTTGGCCTTAATATATTTATTATTCTGTTAGCCTAAATATATTTATTATTCTATTAGCCTTAAATATAAATCTACCATTAACAAAAAAAATTAAAACAGGAAATGGGTTTGATGAACAATGTGACTAAAATTTAGCTGGCTTCAAAAACCTCTAGATGAAAAATCATTTATTTGACATTTGATTAAAATGTTGATTCAAACTAATATTACATAGACCTGCATCACATGGAACTTTTACAGAAAATATAAATTAACTCTTAACTCGAGTCAATGAATTTTGTAAAGTAATGTTTTGTTTTTTTTTAATTTACAGATTGATAAACAATGCACAACATCATCACTAATGCATTTTCAATCCCATCAATCAATAAATTTATTTAAAAAATATTTGACAAAATGGCTGCCTATGAACTGAATTAACTGCACATTTAGGGGGAAAACGGCCCAGTAAAACATCTAATACTCAGCAATTCAAACGAGATGTCAATTTATGGAGTAATTTTATTACTTTCATGCAAATTATATGAGATCTAACAAGATGAGAAAATGGAAATTGTAGAAGACATGGCTTGATGTAATAACAATCCTTGCAGTCTATAAACCCTTAATTTTCATCAAATAGACGACAATTGCACAATGGCCAAATCTGACATAGTAAGAGACCAACACAATTGAGCTTTTAACATGGTAGAAAAATTAATCTCTTTCAATCCAATACCATTGCCATTTGGCACTCTTTTCAAATAAACATCAATTTAATGACAATAATAAGTGCTAAGGAAATCTTTCTAGTTTGAATTTGATGGTCCAAAAAATAGCCTTCTGTCGCCTGATTAATGCAATATCTAACCTCAGCCATAAACTATCATCAAAAGATGTCAGTTAAGAGGATCTAAACTGCTAATTTCATCATGCAAATTCTCAAGACAGTTTTTATTTTAGAAATCTTCATTAAGATACTATTATTGGACCATGAATAATGGTGTTTGTTCGACACCTGGGCACAGTTAGAGAAAATGTTATGAGTAACCTCACAGAATGGGTAATTAATAAAGACAAATAGGCTGTGTGACTCAGTTTCCCTCAAAATAAAAAAAGAATAATTCTGAGTTAAAAAAAGAGAAGCATGGAATTAATCTATCTTAATGAAAATGTAGTAATGAAATCTTTATTCTGGTTTTTACATCATTCATCATTCTTATTGTTGTCATTTTCTCTAGTTCACCTTGACATTGTGTTGTTTTAACCAGTAAAAAGGTTCACATGGTTATGATACCATCTCAACTTTTCTCTATTTATAATTTCATCTCAATCTATCTTACACTCAATTCAATAAATTAATTTAACACAGAAACAGTACCAAAAATGAAATATGTATGTATATAATGTGTTTTATGCTGTATATAATATGTTTTTATGTACATAATGTGTTTTATGTTGTATATATTGTGTTTTATGTTGTATATAATGTGTTTTATGCTGTATATTGTGTGTTAATGCTGTATATAATGTGTTTAATGCTGTATATATAATGTGTTTAATGCTGTATATAATGTGTTTACTGCTGTATATAATGTGTTTTATGTTGTATATATTGTGTTTTATGTTGTATATAATGTGTTTTATGTTGTATATATAATGTGTTTTATGTTGTATATGTGTTTTATGTTGTATATAATGTGTTTTATGCTGTAAATAATGTGTTTTTATGCAGTATATAATGTGTTTTTCTGCTGTATATAATGTGTTTTTCTGCTGTGTTTTTTTTTTTCTTGAATATATAATGTGTTTTTATGCTGTATATAACAGGTTTTTATCTTTTATATAATCTGTCTTTATCTTTTATATAACATGTTTTATGCTTTCCCAAGATTCAAGAACTAAGACTAGGTTACATGTTTATATTTCGTAAATAAATCAAAATGTACAGGAAATAGTGTATAGAGAAAAGAAAAGGTGTATTGAAGATAAAAATAAGAAATTTGACTAAATTTTATCAGCTGCAAACATGAGAGAAGCAAATCTGATGTAGAAGTGAAAGACTAACAACTTTTATGGTGAAAGACAACAGGGTTTGATAAGGAAACCTGAACTTGAAATAGATGAGTATCTGGAAAGATGAGATGATAAAAGAAGAGTCAAAATTGTTTTAACATAGCGACCAACCACAATAATCAGATCTGGACCACAAATATACAAAACAATGTCCTGAGCTTATCATGTTACAGGTTGATTTATCATATATTATGATATATCTTTACAATCAATAAATCACAGCCAGCCCCACAAAAATATCAGTGTATATTTCAAATACCTCATCAGTACACATACAGAACACAAGTTTCGATCAAATTGTCTGATCTATTGTTTTCCAAAACAATAACTTAGACACACACTATCAGAACTATCCCCACTGAAACAAACTTAGACACACACATTACCAGAACTACCCCCACTGAAACAAACTTAGACACACACATTATCAGAACTACCCCCACTGAAACAAACTTAGACACACATATTATCAGAACTACCCCCCATTGAAACAAACTTAGACACACACACACATTATCAGAACTACCCCCACTGAAACAAACTTAGACACACACATTACCAGAACTACCCCCACTGAAGCAAACTTAGAAACACACATTATCAGAACTACCCCCACTGAAACAAACTTGGACACACACATTACCAGAACTACCCCCACTGAAACAAACTTCGACACACACATTATCAGAACTATCCCCACTGAAACAAACTTAGACACACACATTACCAGAACTACCCCAACTGAAACAAACTTAGACACACACATTACCAGAACTACCCCAACTGAAACAAACTTAGACACACACATTACCAGAACTACCCCAACTGAAACAAACTTAGACACACACATTATCAGAACTATCCCCACTGAACCAAACTTAGACACACACATTACCAGAACTACCCCCACTGAAACAAACTTAGACACACACATTACCAGAACTACCCCCACTGAAACAAACTTAGACACGCACATTACCAGAACTACCCCCACTGAAACAAACTTAGACACACACACTATCAGAATTACCCCCACTGAAACAAACTTAGACACACACACTATCAGAACTACCCCCGCTGAAACAAACTTAGACACACACATTACCAGAACTACCCCCACTGAAACAAACTTAGACACACACATTACCAGAACTACCCCCACTGAAACAAACTTAGACACACACATTATCAGAACTACCAGAACTTTACTGAAACTAACCAAGACTGTAAGCTCTGAGAGTAACATCAACCCCTGACAATATCACTTGTAATATAACAAGGGCTCCATGATGTAAATTGTAAACTTTACTGAATTTCCCTTTACTCAAACACTATTTCCCATGTGAGGAATTAAATCAATGTAATTGATGACAATGATTCTATTTTTATCTATATATAATTATCTTTATTTTCTAATCAACCTGAACACTAATAATTGGTTAATCATTAACCAATCAACACAACCCTGTTATTCACTTCCATCAAAACACTGACCTAATCAATAACTAGGTTAGAATTCTGTTTTCTGTCAAAAGACAAATCAATTTCAAGTCAAAGACAGATTGGTGTTCGTAGCCAAGAAAATAGTTAATTTTTATAATGCTTATTTCAAAGGGATAGAATGTCTTAGAATACACTCGTCCTACGGTTAATATTTGTGTTTTATAGTAACCATTGGTTAAATAAGTATGCATCCTACACTTTTTCAACTTTAAAAAAGCAACCATAAAACTATATTCAGAATTGAAAAAACCAAGTTAGCAAGCAATGAATCCATACTATATGAGAAAATAAGAGTCTGGTTAATCAACGCTAAACAGGCAAAGGGAAAATCCCTTCTCTTTTTGTCTCGGAGTCGCTTAATAATCCCTTACGAGTCATAATAATATCAATAATTGAAGCTTCCGGGTTTACAGTAAGAATCAATAAGAAAATTATTCCTTCTTTTTGAGCTGTCCACAATGTCGAGGTAAGTTCAATAATGAAGTTCAAGGACGCGGGTTATTAATAGTAAGTCTCTGAGGATATCCCCTATGAGAGTTACTTCCCCTTACAGATTACTAAGACACACACAATTTGAATTTTGTTGAATCCAGATTCAATCATTTATCATTAATAACTTAATTTTGTGGATTTCACGGATTCTAGAGGGATTCTGATGTATATTTATGACACTAGGTAAGTCCACTGATGGATATACTGTTATTGGCCAAGTTTTTGCGAAATCAGAATTTTAGGTTTATTCTAAGATGTTCTATTCCTTTAACAAAGTAGCACTCAACTCTGTCTGACAAAATCAAATGTATAAATAAAAGGTGTTTGAAAAACCTAAACTAGTATTTCATATACCAGTACTATCTTTCTGTTTAAGTTTATTTACATCACTGAACAGAAAACACTGACCACTATTTCCATAGAAACTTTTGTTCTAAAACATAAATACAGTGAACACAAGTTTATAACATTTTCTTTAAATTTTGGATTTCTCCCAACTGTGCATATGAAAAATAGATTTTTAGAGTAGTTATATTTTCAATTAGGACCAAATTATTGACAGTATATTTTAATGACAGTGTCTAATAATGCCTGCGGAAAATACTTCAATAACATCAGCTCTGTAATTAGATTTTTCCATGGAATGTGGTGTGCGATTTCTAAATAAACCTATTCTTTGTTCACTGACAGCCATTAAGGAATCAATAATTCTTCTGCCTGACCAGCTAATGAGGAGTTAAGAGCAACTAAGCAGAATAAAAACATACAGTGTAAGCATTGATTTATCAGTTGAATTCAAGATTAAACCAAGATTTACAGTATAATTTTACACGCTCAATAGTGCTCATTTCAAAATGGTTTCTAATAATATTCACAATGTTTCTCAATCTGATTTTATTTCCATTTGAATACAACCATCTAAAACTATTATATATAATGTTGCCTTTTAGCAGCTAATGCAAAAAAAATATATATAATTTGTAAATCAACAATAGTTGAATGAAAGTAAAATGTTTGCTATTAATATACTTGAATTATAACTGTAATTGTAAATACTGAAAATTTAATAAAAACAACCTCAATAACTACACACAATAATTTTGAGTAAATATCAAACAAATAAATATTTCATATAAAGGTATGACTGACATTTCTAGAGCTACACCCTATTATACTATGAGTTGTCCAAAACATGCCATTTATTATACATATGAAATTGTGCATGCCATATTAAAATTAGTAGGAAACCATAAAAATGGATATTGAAATTGACAATTGCTATCAAGACTCTTTATCAAGACACCTATCAAATATCACATGTAATTTTAAAACAAGACGGAAAATTTATGGTCTGTAATGAATAGAAATAGGAAGTCATAAATTGTGAAATCTGATGTGGAAAAGATCTGATCAGGCTCATAATTATAATGCTTGACCATGTCTCCATAAATCAGATGAACATTTTATTTATGAGATATATCTCTGTCCTTGTAGACATATCATCTGACTGATAACACTAGGCTAGGATAAGATTAATAATTTGAATTATCCAGCAGTAAAGTATTTTTCCTGAATTGATCTTCAACATGTATATGGTCATTTCAACCAATCCTCTAATAAATCAGACCTTAATCACACATATCTTTCTCCCTTAAGAATAAACACAGAAATATTCTACCATTAGATATTCCACAAATAGAATTAACCAATTTCATATATAAATTAAAATATACCTTGATAATTTGTGATTAAACAACAATTGTTACCTACAAGTTATCTACATTTCAATACACATTCATATATTTAACCTGTTGTAAATTAGATTTAGGCCTATGTATTGTATTAGCCTAAAATAATGTACTAGATAATTACCAACTGTCTTAGGCTGGCATTCCAGTTGATCTTGGTAATTCTGTCTTACTTTGTAATTAGTCAAAGGATATTCATCTTTGTTCATAGATTGATAAGAAAACCTGTCAAAGTTAATTATCTATGCTGAGTTATTGCCCTTGATATATTTAATATTTATTGATCTAACAATATTGCATGAGGCAGTACCTAATGACTGTCTGGACAAAGCTCATAATATTCATTCAGAAACCTGTCAACCTGAATCTACTGAGAAATATTAATGTTGTAGAGTAAAGGGAAGGGACCTACTCAGATTAAAGACCATGTATTAAGATAATTGTCTCTTAAATCATACTTCTAGTCATGCTGTGAGACAAGTAAGAGTCTGTATGTAAATATTGAAATCAGGATTTAGAGATTTATGTGGTTGTATATTAAAAAGATTACTTACCTTTCCAAAGCCAAATCTACCCTGTGTTTCTACTTTAGTTATAACGGTTAAATTCAATAAATCTATCTGTAAATACTCGTATGTATCTTTACTGATCATTTCTTTAGGACACCAAGCTCCACTCTTCTGCTCTGTACGAATTCTGTAAAAAAACAAAGAACAAGAAGTTACATTATTGAACAGTATATTGGAACAACACATTATTCAATCTATATTAACTATTGTGGACAATTTTGAATTTTATATTTTCACATTTCAAGTTTCAAAAAATCGGGCAAACATCATTAAAATTCGGGCAAGTCAGTTGAGTGGTGGGCGTTTACGGCTATGGTCTTATTTATATTTTCCACAACGTTGTATTTGTGTATTTACTGTTTAAGTATGTACAGTCGACAAGACAAGAGTTCAGAAAATCATCTTTTTTTATTTATTCATTTAATCTTTAGATCTTAATCAGGATAAAATTAATCTATTTAACCATATTAATAATACAAAATATCTTATTATTCAAAACTAAAAGGTTTTTTGTTCCTTAATTTAATTTGGTATGTCTATTTCCTACTTGAATTATATTTCTATAAATCTAGATGTAGTTTAGTTCTCTCATCTTATAGAACTACAGAATGGTTGTTATCATAGTCTTATCACTATCACCTTCTTTACACAAAGGAAAAAAATGATCATGTAACCTCAGCATGGGTATTAAGAAAAGAAATATAAAAAAGCTTTGTAAAATATACTAATGAATAGTTAGTAAAGATTGAAAAACCCAAGTAACCTATTATTATTTGAATAAAATAAGTGACAGTATTACATCTCAATCTACATTACCAACATGTCAAAGTATATCGATATAATTCTATTTCTGATAGCAAATATCTGTTCCCGCTACTCAAAGACTTATTAGTTTTCCGATCATATCTTTCTTTCCTCAGAAACTTCACCATAATGAAATAAGACGGGTCAGTAGGGTTAAAGCTGTAGTGAAGACAATCTCCATTTGATAATGAAAAACTTCATTCCAACCATGTAACAAGATAGATCTATTAGTTTTGATGCGTGTTAATGCTACCTGCCGCTAGCTAAAGCTATGTTATTAACTTATTTGCCACCCAGCTTTAATCAAGAATAAGATTTATGGTAAAGATATGGGTATATTGGCAAATATCTATTTTAAACTTAAACAAATAGTCTTCATTGAGTTTTCAAATCACTAATAAAATTCACATCATTGGAGATAGTTTGTTTGTTATAATTATACCAAAGCCCTCCAAATCATACTCAATTGTTCTTCATAATTAGATTTATGTATAAGGTATATATCTTATTCAATTAGTTAATTGTTAATTCAAGGTACACTCATACTTTAAAAAAAGCCAACCCTATCATGACCAGGAAAAACAAGGACATGTACAGCTCCATGTTAAAAATAACTCATCAATCTTTGAGAAACTATTTACTACAGCCATAATATGACAACAAGTTTATAAGATTCAGATGAACTATACCTGTTCATGAATAAACAAACACCTTAATTAATTTAAATGACCCTCAATAATCCTTAATGGCCATCAAAATTGTTACCAGAATTAGAGAGTTGTGAATGGTAATATCTTGACTTGTCAAACCTGTCTATTTTATGGTTGTTTTAACAACTTTCAACTTACATGACAAAGATTTATGGCTATAACAGTACATTTACTTTCACATGGTAGGGGGAGGAATATCTCTCACATGGTAGGGGGAGGAATATCTCTCACATATAGTACTTGTTTATATCTAGTATATATTTGTCCTCAAGTTTATATATTACCTCATTACAGTCGGCATTCAATTGTTGCTACATAAATCTAATCAATTACCTATAATTTGTTCAAAGATGACAATGATGCCTCAAAAGTCTCTGCAAGAGATGGGCGTTCCTCAGCAGAATTTCTTTTCGTAGGGCATTTCATTATCAGAAAATCAGCCCTAATTTTTCAAAAAATTCTTAGGTTGAGAATCCCTGAAACCCTTCATCAGCGACAAACGCTGTATGCTTTATAGGATAAGGGGTCAGTAAAAGGAAAAAAAATCTCAATTGCTAAAGCAGACATTAAAATTAGTACTAAACAGAATTTCCTGACTGTAGACAGAAAAATATTGAAACAGAATTTTCAGATGTATATGCTCAGTCAAGAAATAATACTATTTTAAATGATGTTTTGAATGAATTAAAACTTCTACTTGACAAAACTTAATCTTTAAAACATTAGCAAGAAAAAAGCAAAGTTTATAAATATAAAAAATATTACTATCAATCAACATCTTATCTTGAAATACCATTTACATCATGGTCCATTGTTTTATTTGACCTTAAACCTCTCCCTAAACTCAAATTGTTTAAATTTTCTTTATAAGTAAGGAAGTCAGTCAGACTGTAGATATCAAACTCAGTGTTTTTAATATTATCTATTGACAATAACTGTGTTTCCACTGACATAAAAAGCCGGCTTTAAGCTAGCTTTTTTGTGTTTCCACTGACAAATTGCCGAACCGATACGGTTCGGAACCGTAACCGTAACGGTCCGGCAATTGAAGCTTTTCACGTTTAGCAATTTATCGATGGCCAAATGAAAGCTAGCTTTCATTTACTCAGTGGAAACACAAAAAAGCCGGCTTTATCTCGTTCGGCAATAGGGGGCGCGCGCTCTTAATTAACAAGTCTTGTAGATCGCGTGCTGGCTATAATGTGCGACTTTTTAATCGAGACTAAAGTCGTTCGGGAACCAGAAAAACTCAGTGTAAACGCAACGTGTTTGGCAATAAAGCTAGCTCTAGGCTAGCTTAGAGCTAGCTTTCCTTCACAATTCTCAGTGGAAACGCGGTTTGTATCGTAACTTACATACACACAGTGGTGTAAATAGTACTATTAATAGTAATTAAAACAATGAGTATATATGCTACCCTCCACCACAATCTGTAAATAAAATAAAATAATTGTCTTTACTAAGTACACGTGTGACATTAAATGAAGTCATTCTTCTAGAAAATATCTATTATCATTGACATGTGTTTATATTGATCTAAATGTTTTCATGGATTGTCAACTAGTCCCTTCTCCATGTAATGATCAACAAGCACACTCCTAATATTTAAACCTTCTTTTATGAGTTTTCTATTATCTCAAACTGTGTGAAATCTAACCATGAAGATCTTCAAAATGACAACTTCAAACAAAGACAACTCCAATCAAGGGCATAGCCTAATGACTTTCCGTGAACTTCCTACAAGTAATAAAAACAAAAATGAATACAATATTCAAATTGTTACATCTTAACCCTTTCATTGCGTATACCCGGTAGTCCTGGGTATAATAAAATGTTATTGAAATGCACATAACTGGGAACCCCAGGTACTTTTTAAAATATTTTTATCCTTGGTATAATAAAAATACCACAAGGGATGCCACTCTGTCACACAAAAATAATTTCAAAGGTGGCTTTTGTGAGTATTTTTGGCATTCATTTATGGATTGCCTTTTGGCCTAGCCTAGCCTAGCCTTTTTACCTCTAACAGTGAAAGGGTTAAAGTGATACCACCTTTTAAATTGAATAAAAAAAGTTCCCAAACATGGCCAATGTTAATAGTATACAAACAAACAAATCAAATAACCCATAAAACTTAGTAATTTTACATAAAAAAGTTCATTATTGAAAAACACTTAATATTTTATATATCTTGTAGTAATTATAATATTTAAGTTAGTTTTCTGGATTTATGACATATAAATTATAGTTGTGACACCAGACAAGTTACCTAATGAATATAAACTTTTATATACCAAGTTTCAGAATTTTGCTTTGATCATTCTAAGAGTTTGTATTCCTTTGTGTCCATTTAGATCGCTACAAGAAATACGAAGGCGAGAAGGTAATATTTGATTTTTGCGAGAGCTACAAATGATGTCATTTGATATGAGGATTGTTTTAAAAGATTTGAAGAAGTGCATTTTTCATATTTATTGAAAGGTTATTCCATTCTCAAATGCTAGATGGTGTGAAAGATCTATAAAATAACTTTGTCCTGCAATTGTAAACAAATATAAATGAAGTGAATGGATAAAATTCTTAACCACAGAAAAAGGTCTAAAATGAAAAGCTCCTATTAAGCTGAAACAGGGTGTACAAAGTTAAAATTGGTCATAAACCCCCTACAAAGCCTTTTTAAATTAATTTAAGGACAGTCATAGTTTTTTTTATCATTTAGGTCTTCAGAGATAATTTGACAGGAAAAAAAAGGATTCCTTTGGGACACAACAATTCGAATTATTTCAATTTTTATTGAGTTAATATAGAAATCACACATCAAGTTTGAAATGGAAAATTATATTACTACCATGAACAAGTGTTTATTGTTAATTGACAACATCTATAAATCTGACAACCTCTAAAATATCATTGATTTTTATTTTAAACAACAGGTAAGAAAAATCACAAAACATCCAAAATTATAACTCATAATTACTTCTTTCATAGAACTCCAAGAGGAGCTGAAGACACTTAGTATAAACAATTAATTTATGAATGCTACTTGATCAACAAACAGGGTGTTAAAATGTATAATAAAGCTCTGAGTTTTTCATATATAATAATAAAGATCAAATTTCAATTACTAAAGGGACCCTAACTAACAATGTTATCAATGCATTATTCTTCTTTGCATTGCTTTGACCACTTGTGTAATTTAAGCCATAATGTCTTAACTATTATATAAATTATGATTATGGCAGGTAACAAAGTTTTTATAGTACATCTGTTTTGAAGAGTTTACTGTATGTCCACAGATTATCTTTAATAATAAATATAATTAACATGTTACATAACAGTCATTTCTTGTCAAAAACAGAGGAAAAGTGCTCATAGCTGTAAATATATTTGTTTTTAAGTATGACAAACAGACCGATAATAAAAATCATTTTAGTAACATATTTTCTAGATTTATGGTTTGTTTTATGACAAATACATAATCGGATGAATAAAATAGTATTAATAAACCTGTAACATTGAATAAATAAAAAAACAACAAGGCAATAAAACTGGATAAAGCTGTGTATAAAGAGGAGGATGTATAAAAACTTGCATAATGCATATTAAACTTTCATGCAGAAAAATATTGGGTTTCCAACAAAAAAAAGCAGCTCAGCTGTTGCCGAATCGATCTCTTTCAAAATTCTCACAGATTTACTTAAATATGTCCTGGTCAAACCATGAAAATACGAGAGTCATTGAAAAATCTTCAAGAACTACCCTGAACAAAATGGCATGTTAAAAAATTCAATATCAGAGCAAATGACATATTTAAACCTGTGTTCATTGTACAAAATATTTGATATTGGTTGTCGATGTGGTAAGGCCCAATTAACACAGGTTGAAATATGTACTTTGCTCCGATGTTTTTATGACATGAAATTTTGTTCGGGGCAGTATTCGTACAATTTTTAATTGATGACACTCATATTTTTAGGGCATGACATGGACATGTTGAAATAAATCTGTGAGAATTTTAAAAGAGATTGGTTCATCAGCAGCTGAGATACTTACCGTTAAACTTGGGGACAATTCGGAGAACTTATATGTTCAGACAACTAAGAATATTTTTGTAGTGTAAAAGGGGTTTATCTAAATATGATGTATATATATATATATAAACACAAAATATAATTATATAGTGTCACTTGTATGTGTCTAAGTTGACAGTTCTCATCACATCACTCTATAAAAATTAATAATAATAACACTTCAACTAAATAATTAATGCATGGTAAATCTTCTGTAAAACCTTCTTGAAACATACATCAAATAATATGTATATTTTTTCTGTAATATTTCACAATTGCATTTGTCAGCAAAATTTATGATGTGGCAAGGTTATATGTGTCATATGCTATGAAATGTGTTTAAGGGTGTTAATATGATAAATTAAGTGTTAATATGAACTTGGTGAACCATCATATTTATCATATCTATCACTCAGGTCACCATTCAAATTTCAAAAAGAATCTAGGTTCTAACATAACATTTGATTTTCAGATTTGTTAATTGATAGTTTAGGAACCAGGCATACAATTTAGTAATTGTCTATTAAGTTTTGTATATTTAAAAAAAAATAACACAAGATTACAGCTAAAAATAACACAAGATTACAGCTAAAAAAAACTCACAAGATTACAGTTGGTTTCAGAGTAAATTTGAATGGACAAAGCAAAATGGGAGTAAATTTGCTGGATGTAAAAGTAAAGAAATTAGCCTCATTGAAAATAAAGAAACTCAGAAATTGTCCAAATCATGTTACAAGAACTTCCTAGTGGTGGCATAGTGTTGATAGATTGTGTACAAATCATTTCTTGATCAACACAGACAACTCCCTTAGAAGTAAATTTCTTAGCTCAAAATATCAAGTTCTTAATCACCTTCAAATATTTCCAAAGCTTGATATTGATAAAGCAACTTAAAAGGATTTAGTTTAATTAGAAACTTAATATTGACTGGCACCATCAACCTGTGAAGATTTTTATGAGAAAGAATAAATCAAATTTGTGGTGGAGCCTCCTTATCAAACTATTTCTGCTTCATTAGATACTGAGATATATGGTGGTGAGAATTTCAATCTAAGAAAACATTATTTGATCTTGAAAAGAAAGTTATTTACTGCCACCCACAAAAAAACTATTTCTTTAATCTACCAAGATCTTAACTCAGATTCTTAGCCTGGGGTGGGGTAGTAACTCAGTAAATTAAATGCTTTGCTTTAAAGGACTGCAATTCAATCCAAGTATAGTTTACAATATTTTAACACCAGACTAGTACTAAAACAATATAAAAAATGTGGAGATTTAATTTACATGAAAAAATTTAGAACATGATTTGAAGGAAGTTCATGTACCTCAATTTGCTTTGATTGCAGAAGTACATGTGCAAACAACTAACCTCAAATAATAACCCAAATATTTTGAGATTTTGTTTCAGACCAGATCATGTTTTGAATTCACAAGGAATTGATTCACAGACAAGTCATTTAATGGATAAACAGAGAGTCAAATGTTTCCCAACAACCTTAGTAAATTGATTAAATGTGGCTACCAAATGGGATGAACAATGCACTGAAATGCTATATCTGAAAATGGACCTTAATTGACAAAAGGAACTGCAAAAGCCAATACAAATTCACAAATTTTGTATTATATTACAAAATGTTTTTTTTTTTTTTTTTTTTTTAACACAAATATATAACATCTCACATGCATACTTTAACTTTCTTTAAGGGATTGTAAAGAGGATTTCTAAACTTTGTATGTGTATCAGGGAAACTGATAGCATCAATTTGCACCATTCCAATTCCCATTACAAAACTGTGGTTCTTGCAATTCAACTTAAACTTACGTGTTTTATGACGTCACCCCCACTGATCTGCATAGATATCAATAGTATCTTCTGGTAGATCAGTGGAGGTGATGTCATAAAACGTGTTAATTTAAGTGGATTTTGCAAGAACCGCAGACATCGGAAGGAAATTTGAATGGTGCAAATTGATGCTATCAGTGTTTGTGATACACATACAAAGTTAAGAAAACCACTTTACAATCCCTTTAACTGGTTCTTTTAATTCAACATCTGTAAATTCTGAACTAGATAGAAAAGTATGTAATACAAACAAGGTGTGCATCAGGTTGAAATCCAAGAACTATCATTTTTCTATTTAGAAATCTTTGGTATTGCTAGATTGACACCATTGGGGGCTATCAATATTGATATTCTGGTCTCTTCTCAATACGATCAAAGAAGTACAATCTTTGTATTACAGATTATATTTGCATTTCTTACAATCCACTGGAATTAACTATGGGACCTGTCAGCAGGTTGCCCAAGTTGCAAAATGTCGCAGAATAGATCAAACGTTACTTTCAAATATAAATCTCATATTTGCATTGCGAGGAGTTTAGGTTCTCCTCCCACTGTGTTCTATCAGTAATGACCAAGGTCATAAAGTTACTCCATGACTGAGCAGTGCATCTTAATTTATCGAATTACAAATAAAACCCATGGGTGGTTGTTTAGTAAGATTAATAATGTCTAAACCCTAGATTTCCTCCACTAAAATTGTTCAACTAACCAAGTGAATTATGAAGATTGTTTGGGTTTAACTATCCATGTTACTTGAGTACACTTAGCACTAAAACATTTTAATCATTTTACAGCTTATTTTATCACCTGACAATTATTACATTGTAATTTATGAACTTTAGGTTAATCAAACCAATAGATAAAATCAACAAGATTTCGAGGCAAATGAATGATTTTCAATAGTAAATAGGATTATCATTTTTCCACCTCATGCACCTTTTCCATCTCCATCAAAGGAGGTATGATGAGTGTATCATTTTTTAAAAGACTAGATTTTAAGGTTCGCTAAAACAAAGGAATGCGTAGTTTTTTTTAAATCACATAACTTTCCTCAAGTCTATTTGAATGTGTTTTGAACGTTAGCTGAAATTAAGAGTTTAATATACCTGATGATAAAAGGAAAATTCTTAAAACAGTCAGATTAATTTTTAATTTATTGATTTAGTTTTTTTTATGGCACGGGGTAGTTTTTGATTTGCTGAGTTAGTGCAGGAAAGAAATATCATAAATATAGTATTGTTGAGGAAAGTAATATCACAAATATAGTATTGTTGAGGAAAGAAGCATGATACATTTTTACTCTAAGAAAACTAAAAACATACACAAGTTGATGGCTCTGATCTCTTTAGAATTTCAAAAATATTTCTAGAAGAATTCACATCAATCACATAATGAATGGTGAGATTTAGATCTCAATAGAACTTGTTAATCTAAAACTGTCAACCAAATATTACAAGTTTCCAGTTCAATTCTTATCAAACTAGAAAATCTGTCCACAAATCCTAGAAGAGAAAACAGACTCCCACAAACTCCATGATGTTATATTTGACAAGGCATGAAAGAATGGTAATCACGACATTCCTACCTCCATGGAGTCCAAACTTGAGGAATTTTGATACAGAAACAAGCTGAGAGGGGATCATTCACAAGGATATCTTGGTATCATGTCATTCCACTCAGTTAATTGAAAGATAAAATAGTTTGTAGCAGATATTTGAGGAATATTCTTAGATTTCATCAACATACATGGTTACAGAAATCTGATGAAAAATTCCATTGTTTGTGAAATGAACATCACCACATCATGCTGTTTCTAAAAACAACTATCAAATAGAAGCCAGTCAGATTCAACTTCTATTTTCAGGCTTAAGAACCAAACAAATGCTTTTCATTTAAAAGATATTGTTCCATTAAGGTCTTGCTGACTAAATATTTTTCAACTAGATTTTTTTTTGAAAAAAGATAAGTTGGTTGGGTACAGATGCAAGATGATATGCAGAGATCCTGAGTTATGCAACTGAGATAAAACATACAAATTTAAATACCACAGCCTCAGTGACTATCAAACTTACATTTAAAAAGAATAAAAGCCATCTTGTTTTGACCAATATATCATAAACAATGGCAATAAAATCTCATGTTACAAGGATATGACTCATCCTGTTTGTTATTTGTAACATACCTATGTTTCCCCTGATATTCTTTTACTGCCAATAACTCACAGAGACAATAATCTAAAATGTCTTTACCAAATCTACTATATTTCATTTATCCAGAAATAATTTGCATGGAATTTTGAATGAAAAAACTTGGGTTGTTGATTTGGCCTCATTTCCTGATGAAGTCTATTGTCTAAGCTGACAGTAGAAATAGATGTACAAAAGACCCTGTAAATGAACAAAAGTCCCCACAAACAAAATATGACAAATTTGATTTAAAAATAACAGTATTCTTATATATGGTGAACAGTTATCATAGCAACTTGACTAAATAAAATTTCTATTAGAAAATGGATCATGTCAGAAAAGTGCTTTATTCCAATTTACAGAACAATGGGGGAGTTAACATAAGTCGTAGTTGTGAAAATATATAGGAAACAGCTTATTTGTCAATTAAACACGTTCTCATACATTAAACAAAGCATTTCACAGAAAAATGACTGGTCAGCAAATGTGTTAGAAATTATAGGAAAATAATAATACATATATTAAAACATATTTACCATGAGTATTAATGGAATACATATTATAAATGGAATAAATGCTTTCTGCAATTGTAATCTCAAGTGGTGTAAATTAAGGCAACAGAACATATTTCTAATTCTATTTTGTGAGAAATGTGTCGTGTGGTTCTCTTCTGTGATTATAAGAACTAGATGAGGAAAACTGCCATGTGGGGTAACACAAGGATATTGCTCTGTGAGGTAACACAAGGATATTGCTCTGTGAGGTAACACAAGGAGATTGCTCTGTGAGGTAACACAAGGAGATTGCTCTGTGAGGTTACACAAGGATATTGCTCTGTGAGGTAACACAAGGATATTGCTCTGTGAGGTAACACAAGGATATTGCTCTGTGAGGTACCACAAGGAGATTGCTCTGTGAGGTAACACAAGGTTATTGCCCTGTGAGGTAACACAAGGATATTGCTCTGTGAGGTAACACAAGGAGATTGCTCTGTGAGGTAACACAAGGAGATTGCTCTGTGAGGTTACACAAGGATATTGCTCTGTGAGGTAACACAAGGATATTGCTCTGTGAGGTAACACAAGGATATTGCTCTGTGAGGTACCACAAGGAGATTGCTCTGTGAGGTAACACAAGGTTATTGCCCTGTGAGGTAACACAAGGATATTGCCTTGTGAAGTAACACAAGGATATTGCTCTGCGAGGTAACACAAAGCGATTGCTCTGTGTGTAACACAAGGATATTGCCATGTGAGGTAACACAAGGATATTGCCCTGTGAGGTAACACAAGGATATTGCTCTGTGAGGTAACACAAGGAGATTGCTCTGTGAGGTAACACAAGGAGATTGCTCTGTGAGGTTACACAAGGATATTGCTCTGTGAGGTAACACAAGGATATTGCTCTGTGAGGTAACACAAGGATATTGCTCTGTGAGGTACCACAAGGAGATTGCTCTGTGAGGTAACACAAGGTTATTGCCCTGTGAGGTAACACAAGGATATTGCTCTGTGAGGTAACACAAGGAGATTGCTCTGTGAGGTAACACAAGGAGATTGCTCTGTGAGGTTACACAAGGATATTGCTCTGTGAGGTAACACAAGGATATTGCTCTGTGAGGTAACACAAGGATATTGCTCTGTGAGGTACCACAAGGAGATTGCTCTGTGAGGTAACACAAGGTTATTGCCCTGTGAGGTAACACAAGGATATTGCCTTGTGAAGTAACACAAGGATATTGCTCTGCGAGGTAACACAAAGCGATTGCTCTGTGTGTAACACAAGGATATTGCCATGTGAGGTAACACAAGGATATTGCCCTGTGAGGTAACACAAGGATATTGCTCTGTGAGGTAACACAAGGTTATTTCCCTGTGAGGTTACACAAGGATATTGCCCTGTGAGGTAACAAAAGGATATTGCTCTGTGAGGTAACACAAGGTTATTTCCCTGTGAGGTTACACAAGGATATTGCTCTGTGAGTTAACACAAGGATATTACTCTGTGGGGTAACACAAGGATATTGCTCTGTGAGGTAACACAAGGATATTGCTCTGTGAGGATATTGCTCGGTGAGGTAACACAAGGATATTGCTCTGTGAGGTAACACAATGATATTGCTCTGTGGGGTAACACAAGGATATTACTCTGTGAGGTAACATAAGGATATTGCTCTGAGGTAACACAAGGATATTGCTGTGTGAGTTAACACAAGGATATTACTCTGTGAGGTAACACAAGGATATTGCTCTGTGGGGTAACACAATGGAATTGCTCTGTGAGTTAACACAAGGATATTACTCTGTGAGGTAACATAAGGATATTACTCTGTGAGGTAACATAAAAGAAACAATGGCAACAGGTGAAATCCAACCTAACCAAACCATAGCTCTTATCTGTATTTCAGTATTGCTTTTGAATTTTAGACTAGTTAATCATCTATATGTAACATATTCACTTCAAAAGATTGACTCTTTGTACAAGAAATACACTAATGAATCACAACCATATGCTTTTAATATTAAGATGTAAGGAACTCCCAGTTCATCATTTGTAGGTAGGCAGGTGCTTTGATTTCATCAATATTTAGTATGACAATTTTAAACTTTTCAAAATGAGTACTAAAAGTCTGTGCATCAAAAAATTTCTCGACACATTTTCTATGTTTTAGGATCAATAAGTACAGAATAGATGAGATTTCAAAGCTATATTTCATTACAAATTAACAAATTGTTGACAGCTTAAAAGATTTTAAAACAAACAACTTTTGATTTTTATTTGAGTTATAAAACACAGCATCAGTCATCGAGTCAGTTTGCAGGTACTAGGTACAAAGTCAGTTTACAGATACTTGGTACAAAGTCAGTTTACAAGTACTAGGTACAAAGTCAGTTTACAGATACTTGGTACAAAGTCAGTTTACAGGTACTAGGTACAAAGTCAGTTTACAGATACTTGGTACAAAGTCAGTTTACAGATACTTGGTACAAAGTCAGTTAACAGGTACTAGGTACAAAGTCAGTTTGCAGATACTTGTTACAAAGTCAGTTTGCAGGTACTTGTTACAAAGTCAGTTTACAGATACTAGGTACAAAGTCAGTTTACAGGTACTAGGTACAAAGTCAGTTTACAGGTACTAGGTACAAAGTCAGTTTACAGGTACTAGGTACAAAGTCAGTTTACAGATACTTGGTACAAAGTCAGTTTGCAGATACTTGGTACAAAGTCAGTTTACAGATACTTGGTACAAAGTCAGTTTACAGATACTTGGTACAAAGTCAGTTTACAGATACTTGGTACAAAGTCAGTTTACAGGTACTTGGTACAAAGTCAGTTTACAGATACTTGGTACAAAGTCAGTTTACAGGTACTAGGTACAAAGTCAGTTTACAGATACTTGGTACAAAGACAGTTTACAGATACTAGGTACAAAGTCAGTTTACAGATACTTGGTACAAAGTCAGTTTACAGGTACTAGGTACAAAGTCAGTTTACAGATACTTGGTACAAAGTCAGTTTACAGGTACTTGTTACAAAGTCAGTTTGCAGGTACTAGGTACAAAGTCAGTTTACAGATACTTGGTACAAAGTCAGTTTACAGATACTTGGTACAAAGTCAGTTTACAGGTACTTGTTACAAAGTCAGTTTGCAGGTACTAATTACAATTACACTTATTGAAGTATGGGAAATGAAACAAGTGTCTCATCCTGATATGAAGTTTTGTATCTTAGTTCTTGTTTCAATTCAATGAAGATGAGACATGTACTGTCAGGTGACATGGAGGTTGTTTTGGAGGTTGTTATGGAGGTTGTTAAGGTGATGTATGTGGTGGTACCAGACATTTTACAATGTTTAGAGAATACTTCTATTTTGTTAGAAAAGAACTGTGCCAGTTAATGTTAGAAAGGTAATCTAGTACATGTTGAATGTACCAAATAATGGTATATTGTTGGTTGGTGTATATTTATGTAACACTGAAGACAGATAAACAGATCTGACCTATTCTGATTAAAGAGCTATAAAGAATGTGCCAACTTTATCTATTGTTTTCAACAGATGGTGTATGATTGGTTCAAGGTATAGTTAATTATTGGCTGAAATCAAAGAAACTAATTTAAAATATACCTACAATTGTTACTGACCTTATATTCAGAGAAAATAATGGAATTGAAGATGAGCTTATGTAAACAATACAAACAATACAAAAAATGTCTTGCAGATAGGAATTTGCCTCAATTTCATTTGTTTTTATTATTTCTTCTCTTAGATTAATTCTTGTAAAATTTCTTAGGACTCCTAATCATTATGGCTGCTCCATGAAGGACAGAATTGTAAAGTGGGGAACACTTCCTTATTTTGAAGAATTGATAAATTATTTTGTTTGATCATGTAAAATGAAAGTGAAAACATATGAAGTTTGTTTGAACTTTGTATTTCATCTTTGAAGACTGTTCTTGGCATCAAGTACAGTCAGCTAAAGTAGCCGGGTATATTTTAATGATTATCTACCAAATTAAGAGTTAATAGTAGTATTTGTCACAGCTATAAATTATCCTACCATGATGAAAATAAGCTATAAATTATCCTACCATGATGAAAATAAGCTATAAATTATCCTACCATGATGAAAATAAGCTATAAATTATCCTACCATGATGAAAATAAGCTATAAATTATCCTAACATGATGAAAATAAGCTATAAATTATCCTACCATGATGAAAATAAGCTATAAATTATCCTAACATGATGAAAATAAGCTATAAATTATCCTAACATAATGAAAATAAACTTACCTAGCATTTTCTGGGCCAACTTCTGCTTTGTTATATGAAGAACTTGCTGTTAGCTGTTCATCTTTAACTTCACCGGACTGCATACCAAGTGGATTTCCACATTGTTCTGAAAACACACAGGATAAATTCCATGAATATCTTAAAATTCCAGTTTGATCTGATGTTGGATTTGACTTTACAACATAACATGTTTATAAATTATCTAAATCAGAGTGAAAATAAGTATTCAGCCATATCTCGGAGAGAGATATTTTTAATTGTGTATTTTGAAATGAATAGTTTGTCATGTAGGTGAAGTAACATATTTCAAAGATCAATGTACATTATGTATTTTTAAGTTTTTCAAAACTATTTAATGAGCCAGAGAGCTAAATTCCTATTTAACAATTAATATTTGCTGTCACATTTTCACTTGAGAAAATCCTCTATTTTATTTTCTTCCATAGAAAAATCTATTTGGATTACACACTGCATAATGTTAATCACATCATAAACATCAAAATGTGGGTCCATTAGTGTTGGAGAAGTAACCATGCAGAAAAAGAAATCATTATTGATGTAAGAATAAAATCACCATAATAACTAAGTTTCCACTGACAAAAAAAGCCAACTTTAAACTATCTTTTGTGTGTTTCCACTGGGCAATTGCTGGACCATTATGGTTTGAGAACCGTAACGGTTTGGCAATCGAAGCTTTTCGTGTTCGACAATTTATCGGAGGCGAAAAGTCAGCTGACAAAAAGCTGAATTTATCTCGTTCAGCAATAGGGGGCATGCACTGTTTATCGTTGACTAGTAGAGTAAATTATTATAAGTCTTGTAGATTGCGTGCTTTCTATAATGTGTGACTTTCTGATCGAGACTAAAGTCGTTCGGGGAACTAGTAAAACTCAGCAAGTCATTCTCTTATTCCCAGTATTGAGACAAGATAGAAAATTGGTAGAAATTGTCTTTATCTGTAACGGGGGAATCAAAATAGTAAAACCTCTCTCTAACTCTTACACTAAATTATCAATAAAAAATACCCCATTGAAAAATAAAGAATAATATATTAAAGGTCGAAAGCTTCCATTTTATTTTCTCCTTCATTATTTTCTTTTCTTGTACAGTTCTCACTTCAAAGGTAATCCAGGACAATAAAACACACAAGAATCGGTGTAAAAACCAAGATGAAGGTTACAAATGGTCAAAGCTTCAAAGAAGAGCAACACAATTTTATTTTCCTGATGAAAATACGAATTTAAATAGAGTTGTGTAATCTTTCATTAAAAATAATCATCTTCCATTAAGAAGTTTTTTGCTTGAAGCTCTTTAGAATGCAGAGGGACAAAAACAAGCCATGTGATTGATTAAAATAAGCATTACATCAGTTGAGTGACAGCCTTATTAATTTTCTTATTTCTTTCAATTTCTCATCATCAAACCTGCAGTTCACAGCACACAATATTAGCAGACACATGTCAAAAGGCGGCTGGACAGTCAAATTAATAAAAATTGCTGCATGCCAGAAAGCAGTGGGATATTTTTCGATCTTTGATAAAGAGAATAATGACAGCAATCTTTATCATATATGGCAGATCCAGTCACTGTTGCATGTTCCAAAGATATATTTTCCAGTATTGTATATTTTGTTTAAGAGTTAAAAGAAATGTTTTAACTTTTGGTTTTAAACAAGCCAGTATAAAAATGCATTCCAATAAAACAGAAATTTAGAATATAAATTAAATGAATCATGATAAAATGCACTGAAAAAAAAAGATTTGTACAATTTCATATAATACAAGAACCAACATAATATGTATATACTGGGTAGAAAGTTATTGATTGTTCAAGTCTACAGTTATATATAGTGGTCAAAGATTATGTTAGAAATTATATATTTTCAGCCTGTGTATCTCAGAAGATTTCACGCTAATCTAGGTTCAAAATTCTTGGTCTTTCTGACAATTGCAGGCTGATATATCATAACTTTGTTATCATAATAAGATAAACTAGGCATTCTCCTGTCTTCATCAAATTATCTACTCTACACAGTTCTCATGAATACTGAATGTTTCTTTCAAGTCAGAATATCTGACTGATTGAAAGTAGATATAAACATTATCTTTGTTTTTATAGCCACATTACATGTATTTTAGGAGAAAAAACAAAACAAGAGAATTATCCTTTTTTTTTAATTTCTTGAATTTGAGCCACACATACTATATTTTGCTATGTGTTATTGTGTACACCACATTTAGTATTGTTATGCTGATGTTTATATAAAGAAATTGACTGCTGAATATACAGAATCAGAAGTATAATACAGAGAGTAGTTCTCCATGTGTATTTATTTATTTAAAATATGGTGTACAATATGAGGTGTTTATCTAAATTGATACCTAGTCTGACCTGACCTTCTATATATATGTCTGAACATGTAAACAGAAAGATGGAAGAAATTTGTCCCAGGCTTGCTTACTGGTCTTGACAGTAGAGTTGCTGCATGCAGCTAATTACAAGAATCTTAAGAGAAATTCAACAATTTCTAGGCAATTTTCATAACATATCGTGCCCTAACCTGAATCGGTGTGAACCCAATTTGGTGGATGAATTTTAGGCAGCTAGTGCACAGTTAATATATCACTGACACAATCAGTTTCTGTGATAATCAAACACTCAGCTTTCTTGTCAGTACACTGAAATCAACTCATGGTGGACAAAAGATGGTATAAAAACATATTCAAAATGGCGGCTTTGCACTATTTCCAAATTGGCATGTCTTTTGTTTTGAGACAAAATTGAATTCGATAAAGATATTGACGAAAGTTGTATTTGGGAAGTCAGGCCTGTAGGCTACTTATTTTTCATCTGAACAAAATCACTCTATATTCTTTGAAAATCTTGAAATTATGTGTACTCATATTTTAAATTATGGTACATATAGTTTTCTATTTTTGTGGGACTTTGCTTCCGCAAAGTCCCAGTTTGTTTTCGAAATGTTTTTTTTTTTTTTTTTTTTTTTTTTTTTTCGTTTTTTACACAGGGCACACAGCCTAAACTGCAACAGCTGCAGCAACCTTTTTACAACGCTATATGTTACTTTTTTTCGAGGTATTGCATAAATATAAATTGAAACATTTTTGCAAAACGAAAGTAGTGCATTTGCAAAATGTGCAAAAAGTGGTTTTTTGGGCCTGGAAGCTGCAATTTTGGACTGATTTTGCTTTGGTTTTCATTTTTAGAATCTCTAGCGAATACCCAATATACAAGAAGTTAAAAATTTTAGATTTCGAAATATTCGAAGCACAGATTTTGCATCCAAACTTTTGCAATTTTTTCTATTTTCTTTGCTTTTTGTCTGATTTGTCTGAAATTTTTATTACAGATAGAGATCATTGTAGTTAACAAAACTGCGTAGTCAAAATTTTTGCGCTACTTCCGGTTTAAGCGGGAGAAGGGCGCAAACTTCCGATTGACCCACTTCCGCTGTAATAAATATTTTTAAACGAAACTTATACTGATCGGTAGCCATAGTTATGGGATTTACCTGGACATTCTAAGATCGGGAATCGAAATAATATTTCAGCCGCCATTTTGATTTTCCTGAAACATTCCGATTTTTATTCAGCCAATTTGGCTGAACCGAATTTCAAAATTTTGGTGTCAAATGAAAGAACATAAAAATAAGAGAAAATTCTTGGAAGTGGATTTTCGAATTTCGAATTTGCTTTTTTGCAATTTCAAGTTGAATTTTTTCAATTTTTGAAGGCTCATATCTCGTGACCTTGACATTTGATGACCTTGACCTTTAGTAGGTCAAAGGTCATCGACCTTGGCTACCTGATGATACTTTAATATTTGACCTCCGATATCAACTTCCGGTTTTATAGGTGTCCAAAAATAGCCAAATTCGCAACTTTGTACTGCTCCTACAGGTGACCTAATTAACCTAGAGGGTTCATTTTTGCATATTCTGAATGGGCTTCATGAGCACTTTCGAACGATATATCACAATATATTTTAATGCAATATTTGTTTTCTTTAAAATTTGCAATTTTGAAAACCTTTACCCGATTTTTTGAATTTTTTGACTTCAATATATGCATAGTTTATGATCCATTACGTTTAGAGGCTTGAAAATTGGAACATAAGTGAACATAGCCCATATAAATGAATTCATCAAAAAAAAATTGACATGGGCGTGGCACATCCGGGTTAAACTTCAATTTTGTGTACATTTTGTTGTCTGGAAAAAAACAATATAGACTACATTTTTTTGGAAAAAAGTTTTTGCACACACCAACCTCATTACTTTAGCTCAATCATATCAAAATTTCAGCTATTTCTGCTGTTTAGTTCAAAAAAGGGAACGAGGTTTATCAATTTCAAAATTTCCGATTATAGATTTTGACCTACTTTGACATTTATGATTGTATATCTCGTTGACCAATGGATGCCAAGGCTTGATATTTTAGCCATAGTCAGATATAATTAATATAAATAAAGTCACATAAGAAATCTGATGTGGGCGTGGCACATCCGGCTAAAATTTTGTTTTTGTCAAAATTTTGTTTATCCCAAAAAAAGTTAAAGTTTAAATTGTTTTCTAAAAATGACATTGCATACAGTTACAGCATTGCTTTAGTCAGCTTATGTTAAAGGCTCATTGATTTCGGCATTGTAGTTCAAAAAAGGGAACAAGTTAAAAAAGAAATTTTTTTTCGTTTTTGACATTGACCTTTGTTGACCTTGACCTTTTTAGGATCAAAGGTCATTGACTTTGGCTATTCATTTATACTTTCATATTTGACGTCTAGCGTCAACTTCCGGTGTTGTTACTGTATGCATTCCAAATTTTAAACACTTGTTTCTTGTAAATTTGACCTTGAGTGACCTTGACCTTCAGTAGGTTGAGGGTTATTGATAAAGGTTTTCAGCGGCTATGTTCAAATGTTAGGTCTGGTGACTACTTCCGGTTTCACAACCTTTCCAAAAATTAAACTTTTTTAAAAGTTGTCGACTGTTTTGACACTTCGGATTTACGTTCAGGGCCCATTTATTTTTAATTTCCCATAACAATTTGAACATTTGCAAAGTCCCACTCTGTGCCACATGTGGCTCTAGTTTTCTGATTTTTTTTTCAATTGATGAACAGTATAGGGATTTTTCTTGCTGTGTACAAATTTTTACTTAGATATTAAATTACTTTGATTTTTATACCACCAACCAAAATAGGTGACCCAGTTTTCACATCATGAAATTTCGTCAAAATTTGGAACCAAAATTTTACCCAGAAATATCTGTCAGAAAACTATCATATTTGGACAAAATATAAGCTGTTAATTAAATTATATTTTCAAACAAAGAAATCGCTAGTAAAAAGTCTGTAGTGACAGGAATTTGGCAAAATGTCTTATTAACTCCAAAACCGGTGATAGGGGGATAAGTATTGGAAACTTTCTGAAATACCTTCCAGACAAAAAGCTTTATCATTATATCATGAAATAAAACACTGATATTTTAAAAACAGTTCAAGGTTACTAATATAAGAATTCTTTAAAAATTGAAATAGTAAAAATTGACTCTTTTCACAGTGAACCTCTTGTTACAGCTGGGAAACTTTATACACAAAAACTTCAATCTAGACAGTGTGTTTTATGTGAACTCTGCCTTCTGTCAAAAAGCCTTTTTAATTCAAATGTCATTCAAATGAAACTGAATCTGAAGTTTAAAAACTAAAATAGATTTGTATCAGTTTTAAACCCTCAGAGTAACATGTTATCACCAAAATTTTAAAGCTTATCTAGAAATTGTTCAACATAGTTTAACATGTGATAAAATCAGCTCCTCACCATGTTAGCTTGGCAAATTTTAATAAAGATAAGATTTGACCTTCTAATTCTAATTAGCTCAAGAATTTGTCGGCTTTAGATAATGCTATGGGTACAAATTGACAGTTGGTGAATCCTTCATTTGAATATTTCATTTTTTGACATCTTAATAATCTTAATTTGTATCTTTGGCTCATGATTTTGTTAGTTTAGGCAAGACTTGCTGTAGGAAGACCAAAATTATTATTTTAAAGCAATACTACTACTACTAGAATGAACAAAACAATTAAATTTTCAAACTTGGTCAATAAGAGTATATATTCATCAACAGTGTACAAAGTATACAAACAGAATCAAATAAACCCATAAAACTATGTAATTTTCCATACAATTACAGATTATTATTGATAAATGCCTTAAATTGAATTAAGGCATTTATCAATTATTGTATTTAAACATAGTTTTCTTGATTTATCAGATTTTTTATGTAATCTGTTTTATAGTTATGCCACTAGGTTTGTCCCCTGATGAATATATACTCCTATTGACCAAGTTTGAAAATTTAATTGTTTTGTTCATTCTAAGACGCAGTATTGCTTTAACTAAAATTTCATAAGATCTTAAAAAATCAAGTTTTTAGTCATATATTAGGCAGCAATAAGCTTGAGGTTTTAAAGTAACATACTAACATTAATGACCCATTTAATGCATGCAATGTAAAACTCATTGAGAACTGCAAGCCCAGATCTTATGGGCAGTAAGATAGGTATGAAAGTTTGTAACATTTGACATTCTAACATCATATTTAATGACTTAACCATGTGACATGAAATTAAAAGATGGCTTCCAGTATGACACAATGAAGAGATATGCAGACGTGAAATTATTCCACCTCATCATCAAGATTCTCTGACAGTTTAATGGATTTTCCATTCCAGATTTTGACAGCTCATATTCTGGTCAATTTAATTCTTTGAAACTCTTTTCCATTATCAGAAAATGTCAACTTTGGTTTCCAACTTCAGCAGTATATGTAGAAACAACAACTACCATTATGAAGACTAATTCAACATTTAGCTGCATTGATAGATCTGGTAAATAAAAAGATTGCCAGGCAATAAAATATACGCCCACTGGCAGCTTTGTTTCAAAAAGAACATTTGTCGGAAAAAAGCATTCATCACAACCATGAAATATTTAACCTGTAGTCATAGGCCTACATTATTTTCAGAACTTGAATAAGGTTTAGTAAAAATCCTTCTGCCTTGTAGAGTGTTTCTGAGCTAAAAACTGATTCTATTTCGAAGAAGAAAGGCAAACTTCCAAGAATTGTGCCTTCTAGAGTGTGAACGAGCTAAATATCAAACGCGTTTTAAAGAACAAGGGCAATAATTTATATTAAACATTTTTCGATTCTTTTGGTTTTAAATAAGGTTCATCCTTAGGTGATAATAAACAATTTCAGCAAGTTTCGTCAAAATCAGTATAGAATTGTGACTTGTTGAATGTTAACGAGCTAAAAATCGAAAGTGTTTTATCGAACAAGGGCAATAATTCATATCAAATATTTTTCGATTCTTTTGATTGTGTTAACAAGCTATAAATTGAACGCGTTTTAAAGAACAAGGGCAATAAGTCATATCAAATATTTTTCGATTCTTTTGATTTTAAATAGGGTTCATCCTTGAGTGATAATAAACAATTTAAGCAAGTTCCCTCAAAATCCGTAAATAATTGTGGTATGTAGATTGTTAACAAGCAATTGTGAACGGATGGACTGCTGGACATGGGTGACGGCAATATACGCTCCACATTTCATGAGGGCGAATAAAAATATGAAATATTTCAAATATCAGGATCACAGTGTCCCAGACACCTCTCTTTCTCCACATAGACACTAACTCAATTAATATCTCAGAGAGGTGGAAAAACAAATTATTTATCGATTGAAATTACATTACAAAGACATTTACTATCAAATTAACAATTTCTCTAGTCCAAGTTTAAAATGAACAAATAAATATTGGATTGACCTGAATGTTAGTTGCCTGATCTCTGTAGATGATCATATAATATACATATCTCTATAGATGATCATACAATATAGTAGATGATCATATAATATACATATCTCTATAGATGATCATACAATATAGTAGATGATCATATAATATACATATCTCTATAGATGATTATACAATATAGTAGATGATCATATAATATACATATCTCTATAGATGATCATACAATATAGTAGATGATCATATAATATACATATCTATATAGATGATCATACAATATAGTAGATGATCATATAATATACATATCTCTATAGATGATCATATAATATAGTAGATGATCATATAATATAAATATCTCTATAGATGATCATACAATATAGTAGATGATCATATAATATACATATCTATATAGATGATCATACAATATAGTAGATGATCATACAATATACATATCTCTATAGATGATCATACAATATAGTAGATGATCATATAATATACATATCTCTATAGATGATCATACAACATAGTAGATGATCATATAATATACATATCTCTATAGATGATTATACAATATAGTAGATGATCATATAATATACATATCTCTATAGATGATCATACAATATAGTAGATGATCATATAATATACATATCTCTGTAGATGATTATACAATATAGTAGATGATCATATAATATACATATCTCTATAGATGATCATATAATATACATATCTCTATAGATGATTATACAATATAGTAGATGATCATATAATATACATATCTCTATAGATGATCATATAATATAGTAGATGATCATATAATATACATATCTCTATAGATGATCATACAATATAGTAGATGATCATATAATATACATATCTCTATAGATGATCATATAATATACATATCTCTATAGATGATCATACAATATACATATCTCTGTAGATGATCATATAATATAGTAGATGATCATATTATATGCATATCTCTATAGATGATCATACAATATAGTAGATGATCATATAATATACATATCTCTATAGATGATCATACAATATAGTAGATGATCATATAATATACATATCTCTATAGATGATCATACAATATAGTAGATGATCATATAATATACATATCTCTATAGATGATCATATATTATACATATCTCTATAGATGATCATACAATATACATATCTCTGTAGATGATCATATAATATAGTAGATGATCATATTATATGCATATCTCTATAGATGATCATACAATATAGTAGGTGATCATATAATATACATATCTCTATAGATGATCATATAATATACATATCTCTATAGATGATCATACAATATACATATCTCTGTAGATGATCATATAATATAGTAGATGATCATATTATATGCATATCTCTATAGATGATCATACAATATAGTAGGTGATCATATAATATACATATCTCTATAGATGATCATATAATATAGTAGATGATCATATTATATACATATCTCTATAGATGATCATACAATATAGTAGGTGATCATATAATATACATATCTCTATAGATGATCATACAATATAGTAGATGATCATATAATATACATATCTCTATAGATGATCATACAATATAGTAGATGATCATATAATATACATATCTCTATAGATGATCATACAACATAGTAGATGATCATATAATATACATATCTCTATAGATGATCATACAATATAGTAGATGATCATATAATATACATATCTCTATAGATGATCATACAATATAGTAGATGATCATACAATATACATATCTCTATAGATGATCATACAACATAGTAGATGATCATATAATATACATATCTCTATAGATGATCATACAACATAGTAGATGATCATATAATATACATATCTCTATAGATGATCATACAATATAGTAGATGATCATATAATATACATATCTCTATAGATGATCATATAATATACATATCACTATAGATGATCATATAATATACATATCTCTGTAGATGATCATATAATATAGTAGATGATCATATAATATACATATCTCTATAGATGATCATACAATATAGTAGATGATCATATAATATACATATCTCTATAGATGATCATACAATATAGTAGATGATCATATAATATACATATCTCTATAGATGATCATATAATATAGTAGATGATCATACAATATACATATCTCTATAGATGATCATACAACATAGTAGATGATCATATAATATACATATCTCTATAGATGATCATACAACATAGTAGATGATCATATAATATACATATCTCTATAGATGATCATACAACATAGTAGATGATCATATAATATACATATCTCTATAGATGATCATACAATATAGTAGATGATCATATAATATACATATCTCTATAGATGATCATATAATATAGTAGATGATCATACAATATACATATCTCTATAGATGATCATACAACATAGTAGATGATCATATAATATACATATCTCTATAGATGATCATACAATATAGTAGATGATCATATAATATACATATCTCTATAGATGATCATACAACATAGTAGATGATCATATAATATACATATCTCTATAGATGATCATACAATATAGTAGATGATCATATAATATACATATCTCTATAGATGATCATATAGTATACATATCTCTATAGATGATCATACAATATAGTAGATGATCATATAATATACATATCTCTATAGATGATCATATAATATAGTAGATGATCATATTATATGCATACCTCTATAGATGATCATACAATATAGTAGATGATCATATAATATACATATCTCTATAGATGATCATATAATATAGTAGATGATCATACAATATACATATCTCTATAGATGATCATACAACATAGTAGATGATCATATAATATACATATCTCTATAGATGATCATACAACATAGTAGATGATCATATAATATACATATCTCTATAGATGATCATACAACATAGTAGATGATCATATAATATACATATCTCTATAGATGATCATACAATATAGTAGATGATCATATAATATACATATCTCTATAGATGATCATATAATATAGTAGATGATCATACAATATACATATCTCTATAGATGATCATACAACATAGTAGATGATCATATAATATACATATCTCTATAGATGATCATACAATATAGTAGATGATCATATAATATACATATCTCTATAGATGATCATACAACATAGTAGATGATCATATAATATACATATCTCTATAGATGATCATACAATATAGTAGATGATCATATAATATACATATCTCTATAGATGATCATATAGTATACATATCTCTATAGATGATCATACAATATAGTAGATGATCATATAATATACATATCTCTATAGATGATCATATAATATAGTAGATGATCATATTATATGCATACCTCTATAGATGATCATACAATATAGTAGATGATCATATAATATACATATCTCTATAGATGATCATATAATATAGTAGATGATCATATTATATGCATATCTCTATAGATGATCATACAATATAGTAGATGATCATATAATATACATATCTCTATAGATGATCATACAATATAGTAGATGATCATATAATATACATATCTCTATAGATGATCATGCAATATAGTAGATAATCATATAATATACATATCTCTATAGATGATCATATAATATACATATCTCTATAGATGATCATACAATATACATATCTCTATAGATGATCATACAATATAGTAGATAATCATATAATATACATATCTCTATAGATGATCATACAATATAGTAGATAATCATATAATATACATATCTCTGTAGATGATCATATAATATAGCAGATGATCATATAATATAGTAAATGATCATATAATATACATATCTCTATAGATGATCATACAATATACATATCTCTGTAGATGATCATATAATATACATATCTCTGTAGATGATCATATAAGTTACACGTGCCTGTAGATGAGTTGACTTATCTCTGTAGATAATATACAAATGCATGAAAGTAAATCGCCTGATCTCAGCAAAAACCAAATTAATCACTGTCAATCCAAATTGAAACATGTTAAAATCTAGAAAGTAGGTTTATCTAGTCAATATCGACAAAGTGAAACAGTTAAATTTGTGTGAAATTGTGTAATAATGTCCATAGAGAGTTGTTGGGAGCTGTAATATCGATGAGATAGCAAGTTTTAATGAGATATGGTCTGAAGCATTTTAAACAGATTACATACCTACAAACTACAAACTATTTAGAGTCTACAGTTTGAACACAACTATTGATTTCTAGGTGGAAGGAGAAGATTAATCTCAACAATTTTATAATTGTTCCCTTCCTTTTCCTGGGTATAATTCCCAGGCAGTTCTAGAGTGTGGTCTGTAGAACATCATCTAGGAGAATGAAACATAATGTAGATTATTCAGCGCTGTAGTTGTCATTTTTTGTAATAAAAATATTCAAATCAGCTGTAAGCTATAAATAACCAAATGTAATACATAGACTTTAGAAGATTTTACCAAACATGCTGGGCCATTAATATTTAATTCTCTATCTCACAATTCAGTAGAATTTCATCAGTACATCATAAAATATTCATCTACCTTCCACTCAACTCAAGAAAATGCAAGATTCCATGTGTCTTGTCATGTGATTTTCTCTTCTTTTAATAAATTGTAAACTGGTTACACATGACATTGCATGTCTACAGTCAATTCTGCAGTGAAAACTTCTTATGTTACAATGCTATGATGTATTGTCTTGTTACCTCCCCATATTAATGGTAAACTTCATTTTTCAGAATGAATTTTTAAAATTAACATCATAAAGTTTGAAAACAAAATGAGCCTAGATGTCATTTTGACATCTGTGTTTTAACACTTTTGAAATTCACTGTTTACCAATAACTAGATCTTCAGTATTTACAATAAGTAAAAGTTTCAATGTTTGTGTAGATATAATCAAGAAAATGGCTGAAAGAGATTCCATGAAAATAATCTGTAGAAACACAATATAAGTAGTAATGTTTTGAATATCCAGGCATTTATACACAAATGTACACATATTAGCCAATTATCTAATTATACTTGTGATGTAATTGTTACATTACAATTCTGGAGTAATTGGTCACATTGATACATTTATATATTACTAGCTACACCACACACCAATTAACCTGCTGTTATTTCACTTATAATTAGTCCAAGATACAGCCTGTATGATTCCAATCTAATACAGATATGATTGACATGAATATTATGATTGTTTCCTGCTGACAAATTAAGGTTAATGAAGATATAAAATTAATGTAAATACCAGTTCAGTTATATTGATGAAAGATAATATTGATGGTAATTATAAACAAAATTGTTTATGTAATGATACCAACAAGAAAACAACAAACTGAAAAGTTTTAGCCCAAACTTTATAAAGGTTTAGTTGGTATGAGTTATTTGATCAACTGATATTCAGTCAATCTGATGGCAAGACCTTTGCTACATAATAAACATTGTCCAAGTACTGAACACTTTCTTCAAAACAAAACTCCAGTCATTAGGCTTTGATTTACATGCAATGTATTGGAACAAATTACCTTGAGGGAAAACTATAACCTGACTTGGTTAAATTCATTTTCAAAGTCCATTTCACTTTCTTAGATTACTGCTCTCCAAGGACCACTTAAACCTATTTTTATTTTGACAAGAGCTGCAAGATGAAGTGGTTTCAACATTGGTGGCTATAGTTCAACAGGAATAAAACTTTCTAGTGAATTAGTTGTCATTGGTTACCCAAGTATTATCAATCATGTCTTCCCCAACCTTTCCATTATCCTCAAAATTATACCAGTACCTAAATCATTCTTAACTTTACAATAATGATATGACTTGTTTTTTGTACTGAATTGTAGGTTTTATTCTGTTATTAGAAGTAATATGGAAGGCAATTTCTACACATTTTTAAGTCCAAGTTCTAAATTCAGTTCATAACTTGTCAATTTTATTAGATTTGATGGTCAAAACTTATTCTGTTAATTTTTTAATGACAAAATTAGATTTGAGTATTCTGTTAAAAGCAAACAATATGTTTATATGAATGTAACCTTTCTCAATAATCTACTAATTAAGCTAAGTATTTCAGCTTTAGTATTTAAATGGTAACGATGTCTTTTCTCTCTGTTTATGTTGTATTGTCAGGTTTGAAAACTTCATGTTTTTGTTGTATTTTCTATCTAACCAATGAACCATCAGGTTATCATCTGGGCTCTTATAGATTTAATCAATAGTTTAACATATTATTAATACAGGTAATAGCTGATAACATTTTCTTCTCATAGTGGAATTAAAAAATGATTTATTTGAATGATTTCAAGTTGACTGATTGCTTTATAAAGAATTAATACTACCAAAACAGTACAGCACAGATAACAAACAATACTTTAATAAGATACCAAGTTTTATTTCTTACAGCTATTAACTGTTACAACAAACTTTTAAATCTTCCAAAATCACCAATAATGATGTCTGCACAGTTAAATGCTGCCAAAAAACATGAAACCAAATCAACAAATTGAAATACTTAATCTGCTGATGTTTTCCAAAAATTGAAACACAATTGATGGAAACTTTGTTATCTTTCAGCAAATAATCTTTCAAGAAACAACATTCAATTTCCCCACCCTACAAAAACACAGCAATTCTACTTTTTCTGTGAACAATTTCTTCTAAGAATAAGCCACAAACAGAAAGTTGTATTTTGCCAGCTGTCAAATAACAGAAAAAACGACAGAGGAGAACTGTGCCAAAATACATAAATATGTAAATCCTTCTACTCAACTTGTCTCTTAATAAAACATTTGGAATCAAATTGAACAGAAATGATAAACATTAAAAAGACTGTGATGGGCTTGCAACATGTTTTTTTATATTTCACATAGAATATATATTACATTATAATCTGACTTCAAATAACAAAACAGACTTTTTATATAGAAAACATTTTGATATATAAAAAACATGAATTATAAATGATTAATAGTTAAAAGATCATTCTGTGAAACTAAATCATATTTAAATAGAAAGATCACAAGAATATGTTTAGGTGAATAGTAAAACCAGGTCATTTACATTATTTCATAATACTGTAGTCATTTTGTGGACATGAGATAGAACAAGACACTTTTGACATTAATAATAAAATACTTAAAAAGCAATAGTTATCAATTTAGTTGTTGAATCTACATTAAATTTGAAATTCAGTTTTTTAAATATACATGACTTACCATGGACCGCAGAGCAGGGGGGAGGGGCTCCCATCCCCCCCCCCCCTTCACTTTTTGGTCCTAATTATTTTTTTATATAGTAATATTATATTATATTTTCTATAAGTAAGTAAGTAATATAGAATATTCAGTATTAACTAAAAAGAAAATAGTGAAATGGTTTATAAATGTACTTTCAATATTTGTTATAACCTGAATGACTGAAAACCATATGAAATAGATGAAAATTGAAAGTGCCGAAAATACCTAGCAAGCTTGATATTCACTTCAAGATGTCTACTGATAGAACATAATCTTAAGTATTTCCAACTTGCAAATAAATACTTATGCATGTGTTTGCAATTAGCCGTAGAAGAGGACCACCACTGAGCAGTGAATTACAAAATGCTAACACATGTTTGAATGAGATAGACAAAGTTTAACCTGTAGCTTAATAAACACTGCAGTATATATGTCTCTATAGAAATGATATGAAATCCAATTATTCTTCTGTCTTTTGATTTTTTTGTCTTCTGATCTTACACAACCTTTGGTTTTATAAACATTAAGATAAGCTTAAAGAAAGTATTAAGAATGATAGTAAAATGTTGTTTGGAATATGATTACTTCATTAAAATCACCAGGTTTTATCCTATAAATTACAGCTCTTCCATACCAAAATCATTATCATTGCAGAAGTTACCTTCATAAATAATCAAATACAACCCGATTCAAACAAATTCAATACTAGAATTCTCATAGCATTAAAACTCCTGATATTAATCTCACAAGATTCCAATAAATATGTTAAGGTCAGTCGATATTCAATTTGTTACATGCAAGAAAATCAACGCTAACACAATTTGTAATGATGCAAGTGAAAGTCTGAGACTACAAGTTGGTCCCTACTGTATTATTATAGATGTGATTCACAACATTACTGTTAGTAACCTAACTTTATAATACTAGTAGTGACAGAATACCTATTACCGCTACCTCAATTCTATATTTAATGCTAGGGGCTAGTATCAAATCACAACCACCAAACAGCAAGTAAAAAAGTAAAAAGTTGCATCAAATCTTTTTCAATGAAAGTAAATACATATTCAGTCTTGAAATGCCATGAGATTAGAAAGTAATCTTTGAAAAATATATAACATTTTATTCTCCATTTTGATAATTGTGCTGTAGATTTTATGCAACATAATATGACACATTGAAATTGCAACTCAAATATCTATTAAAATTACACCAACCTAATACTAGAATTCTGCCAAATATTTCTCAATGTTTGGCAAGTCAGTTATATGATGAATAAAGCAGGTTAAAAGTTGATGCTACTCCCATCATATTGCAGTCTTTTCTCTTTTGACCTGATACATTATTTTAAAAACAAAAAACATATTGTTATAGGGCTAGAAAATTCCAATTTGGCAGTTGGCATCCATTTAGCATTTCTTTTATTTTTTATCTCATCAAAGTTCTTAAATAAAAAAAATTTTGTCATATTTAATCAAATTTTAATGTCTTTCACCCTATATTTATAAACACTTGTACTTCTTATCAAACAAATTTAACAGATCAAACACTTTCACAAATCTTTCAGTAAGTGAAAAATGCTTTCTTCATATAAAAATTCTTCTAAGACTATTTGTTTTATTTTCAGAATGTGAATGAGTAGGCTTTGTGATTTGTGTCAAGTGGGAAAAATTCAAGATGAAATATAACTTTTCATAGTATCAAATTTCCTTTCACAATGGTGATGCATCATCCAGCACCTATTTGCAAAAATATTTTTAGAGTCCAATGTAAAGGGCCTGTAGTGTTGCATGCTTACAATGTTTTTTCACATCAATTCCCTTCCTTTCAGCAATTATAAATTTCAAAAAGTTCCAAACTTGCCGAGTATAAATATCTATCATGTGGTGCTATAGTGCTTAATTTTCACATTTTAGGTTCTATAGTGCCATATGCCTTTAGTACCTGAGGATTTTTAGAAGTAAACTTTATTAAATTTGCATTGTTTTGTAAATCAAGAGGACAAACAAATTTCTTTAAAATATCTCTAGATAAGATCTGATATCAAACCTTTTACAAAAAAACAAGAAAAGTCTCTAGAACCTTTAATTTTGAAAGTAATCCATGTCTATTGTTATTAAAGGGAGTTAATAAATAAGAATGTTGATCAATTGTTTTAATCTGATGTAATGGAACCTATGAAAAGAGAAGAAGATAGTTGCAGTTCTGACTTTAAGATACTAAGTAGATGGTAGAAATTGGTGTGAATACACAAAATAACCTTGATCTTTGTAAAGTTATAAATAATCTAAATTTTATTTCAGTACACGAGCATCTCTTTAACAATGGCATTAAAAAAAGATTGTAGAATAGATTCAGTGTAATTTGAAATAAATAATTAATTTGCTTCTGGCGACACTAGTCTATTTCACAAAGTAATTAAGTAAACCCCATGTTGTATATAATTCTCAATACCAATATATGACACACAAAATTAACACTTTTCAAAATGGCTGCCTTCGCAGTCTGGACTCTGTAAAACCTAATTAACTTCTTTCATCAGATTATCAGCACAATTTTCTTTATCGATTTTTCCTTTCCGTCTAATTTTTTTCTCTGTTAGATGAGACTTTATAAAGTTGTATCGCTATCACAACATTAATCAAGCATAATCCAGTTTCAGTGCTTCTTGTGTAATAAAATTTATCTTAATAATCGTTAGGCAAGTCTAGAATTGTACACCTAACTGCAACCTTACAACCAGAAATCTCATTTTCCTAGCCAAAACGAGACAATTGAGATAAGATATAATGCGCTTTGTAGAAAACTGTGTCCATTAATTTGGAATAAGTTGAAGATATTGCAATAAAACCCGATAATTACAGTTGTAATTATTACATATCTTTATTGCTATTCTTAGATCATTTTTACAGCCTTTTTCTTCACTGTCAGGTAAGAAAACACAAAAGTCAAAATGAAATGAAATTGGTTTTATAAAACACAATTATTCGCATCAACAATTAATTCTTTCATCCAGAATTTCAAAAAATTCCAGTAACTTTCTACGTCAGTTATATCAAAATAGATGATATATTTTACATGACAGTAATAACCATTTCAGGTATTCTCTACACAACTAATACTCTATACAAGGTTTATGTATATTCTTTCCATTGTTTACAAAAATCAATGAATTTTCATTTATTTGAGTTCAATAATGTTGATTATTGGGTCATAAAATGATAAAAAAGTAGAAAAAAGCTAAATTGAAAGTAAAGTATAATAGAATATGTTGTGTATATTGATCTCTTTGATATGACCCAAGTCATTATCTAACTCATATGATCTCCATTAATTATTTCTTTCCTTTCTATTATTATCAAGTCAATGTTATAGTATTAGCAATATACTTGTTGTTACCAATACGGTTTCACAGCAACTGCTTTGGTTCACAATTATTGAAAAGGAATTATTGCAACTTGGTAGTAAAGATGTCTTTAGAGCCTGATAGAGTTGATAGAGGTAAACAAGAATTATGAATGTAGTTTTTTATACCCATAATAATATAATAGTTATAAACCCTTAGGTTCTGTACCAATCTGTAAAATTACAGTAACATTTCTAAAAGCAAAATTAAAGTGATTAAACCACTGTAATGTATCTGAAAACAGTCAACGCAATACTTTATGTGAAAAACAATCGAATAAGTGAAGGAAATATGCAAAAAGACATTGCCGAGCACATAGCTGCCATTGCCGAATTCTCCAGGTCGGATGTCAGTCGATGATGTCGGTGTTGAAGTACCATGTGCGCTCTGTGGTAGGGACAACGTTCTCAGATATCAAGTCTCCAGGACAGTGTCGACTAATATGGTGTCCCAATTCTGTGGATGCCATTGACACAATGATTCTATGGATGAATATTCCTGATGTTGAAACATGTGGTTGGTCACTCCTAAATCTGTCTGATGTACTGCCTGTGTGCTTCAAAAGTTGTACTAATCTTGCAAAGTTTTGCTGATGCAGCCAAGCCAGCCAAGGTGTTGTTCATTCATTTTTGAACCATTCTCTCTCTTTTAATCTGGCTCAAACATGGCATACATTGGGGTGTATTTCTTTAGCCTCTGCAGTAAGCTGTTTTATACATACCACCATCATGTACTTACATTTAGTGCAACATCAGAATTTGTCACTTTTTGTTTTTTGCGGCTTTTGCGTGATTCGTTCACTTATTTATCATTTTTTTACATTATGTATTGTGTTGACCGTGTGTGAGATGCATCACAGTGGTTTTATTACTTTATTTTTACTTTTGTTGATTTTACTGCAAAATATATAGGTGGGTACTTTCTTTTGAGATTAGTTTATTTCATATTTAGTGGTTCATAATTATCGTGGTAGCCTTTATGTGTGGCATCTATTTGAGGACAATGGTAATTTTGTTTGATATATTACAATTACTTACACTGAGCCATCTTGAAGCAATCACAAAACAAAAACTGAACATTAGATTTGTAAAAATGAACAAAGAAAAGTCATAAAACATAACATCCATCTTAAAGATCACCAGATTGAAATAAAACTAAATTAAAATAATTCTAATTTGATACTATTTTAATTGAAAATAGATTTTTCCATACAAGTTTAGATTATAGAATGTGAAAGAATTTATTTAAGGAGAAGAAACTGACAATGAAGCACCACAATAAGTATTGATTAAGCAAACAAACATATTCCAGCTTCTATCTTCTATTTACTTGTTTCCAATCCAATGTCAGACTTATCTTCACATAATTTCACCCCAATTCTCTATTTTCAGTAAGATCAAATAAAAAGATAAGGAGTGCAAATGTTTTCATTGTTAAACAAGGTGAATATGTATACTGAACAGATAAAGTAACGACGCATTCTTAGATTTTTTAAGCAAAGTCGTGCATGATCAAAATTGTTACTTTTCTTCATAAATATTATTTTTATACTTTTAAACGTCCAGTGTACGACTTTCAACTGACAATACCAGTTGCGTTCTGATAATTCTGTTGTTTTATTGACTAATTAAACTGCGTTTTGCGATGTTTCTTTTTCTGTTCAGTATATAGGACCCACCCCACTAATTAATTTTATGCAAATGATTGTATACGAATGTAGTCCATGCTATTTTTAGAAATCCTCTTTTTCCTTTCCTTTTTGGGTTTTTCCATGCCCATTTTTGATTAATTTTTGGTCTAGATTTGGAATTTGATGTCTTAAATTGCATTATCTTTCATATTTAGTGAGATAATAAGACATCTATAGGCGGAAGGCTATTTCTAAAAATAGTCGATATGTGAGCAGTCCAAGTCAACTTGTTGTTGATATCCGGTAGAGGTCTACTTTCATTTTGACTAGTTCAAAATTTTCATGGTCATCATATATTGAATTTTTGTCGAGAAATCAAGTATTGGTCAGGCTTTCATTGGACATATTGGAAAGTTTTGAACGAGATTTCTGGAAAAAGTTACAGAAGATTGAATTTGGTGATTTAACATTGAAGCGGATGGCAAAAGAATTAGTGGTGTGAGTCCATATATGAATTGAATGGTGTAGAACAGAAAGACAACCTCTATTTTAAAACATCCTCATGTCACCTATATTACTGTAGTCTATATAATATTACTCAGTTTCTTCTACAGTTTCTAACTTGTTCATTATTATTTTTGGCAAAATCAGGCCTATTATTAGACAGTATAAAGACAGTATATTTCTACTAATAACTAGAACCTGGAATAGTCGTATTATTAGACAGTATAAAGACAGTATATTTCTACTAATAACTAGAACCAGGATCAATCATATTATTAGACAGTATAAAGACAGTATATTTCTACTAATAACTAGAACCTGGATCAGTCGTATTATTAGACAGTATAAAGACAGTATATTTCTACTAATAACTAGAACCTGGATCAGTCGTATTATTAGACAGTATAAAGACAGTGTTTTTCTACTAATAACTAGAACCTGGATCAGTCGTATTATTAGACAGTATAAAGACAGTGTTTTTCTACTAATAACTAGAACCTGGATCAGTCGTATTATTAGACAGTGTAAAGACAGTATATTTCTACTAATAACTAGAACCTGGATCAGTCGTATTATTAGACAGTATAAAGACAGTATATTTCTACTAATAACTAGAACCAGGATCAATCATATTATTAGACAGTGTAAAGACAGTGTTTTTCTACTAATAACTAGAACCAGGATCAGTCGTATTATTAGACAGTGTAAAGACAGTATATTTCTACTAATAACTAGAACCTGGATCAATCACCAAGTCTATTTAACTTGGAATGGCCAATTACAACAAAAGAAAAGGTGCGTGAAATCAAAGGTACATGTTGCCAGATTTCAACATTGTTTATCCAATAACAGCAGCCATATTGTTGTTGCTGGAAGGATCAAAAGATAAAGAGTATTATTAAACAAATATTCAGTAATTAATCATAAATGTAAACATTGTAATCGTTACCTTAGCTACTCTTCTCCAGTCCAATTTGACTTGAGATTTCAAATTGTTTCTTTACATCCATTCAAAATAACTTATATCCTAAAAGTTTTGTGTTTTAAGGTATCAATCGAAGTTGTTGACATTGACTAAGCTGTTCAATTTAATGGATTTTTCAATAATTAGTCAACTTGGTCCAAATACTTAATAATAAATATACCATCTTTTTAGTACAGAGAATATATCTTTAAAAGGAAAAATAACAAACAACAGATTCACTCTCTAACTTTTTTTTCAAAAATTTTTTATCAAAAAAAGCAGCCATGACTGGTGTCAAATAATTTTCTTAACAAATTTCTTTCATTTTGTTCCATAAACTGGAAGCGTACAGATGTTAATCTCAATTCTAAATTTGATGTCACCAAGTCGATGAAAATGTCAGCCTTCCAGGCATTAATCTGCTCTTGAAGTATTGATTTTAATTATAGGACAGCTTTGTAAGATGGGGGTCTTTAAACTTGACAACAAGTGAAAGGGATTGGAAAACAAAGACACTCGTAGGTGACTCACTGTTAGTATAAATAGTCAAATGACCAGATCTCAATTCCAACTTCAGACAATTATGAATCACATTAAATACTTTTCATCTTTCAAATTATTTTGATACCCACGGGGAAGAGCGGAGATATCATTTTTTCATTTATATTTCAATCATAAGGCAAATTAACAGAAAAAAAATCTTTAACAACAGCAATAAATAAAATAGTAAAACAATTGAAAGAAATCTTATTGTGAAAACATATTCTTTCTATTTATATCAGATTTATTCAATTAAAACAGTATTTTCATATATTCTTAAATCTCACAAACTATTTTAAATTTTAACTTTATATTTGTTCATGTGAATACAATAATTTAACTCTTTCTGACCTTAATTCATCAATAGATTCCATAAATATGACATTATTTTATGATTTATACCAGGCAATATTCAACCCAAATATCAAGTGTTTAGCAAATTGACAATGTCCTAAATATTATACTATATGAGAGGCAATTTCAACATAAGTTATCACCGCTTGAAGAATTTTGACAGATTATCAGTGAAATGATATGCGATCATTTTCCTAAATGACTGTTTGTTTACTTGGTGTCAACTAGTTCTTCTTTAGGAGTACCCTTTATCTTACTATGATATTAAACACTCAGTTGATCTGTGAGATGTTATATATTACCAAAGCCTCTGAAATCTGTGATAATTTTTATGTTTTAAATGATGCTGACATATAAAAGTCTTTAATGAAGCACTAAATTTTTTTAAATGTATGACTGAGGAGAAATTGCTGTATGTTCAGTAATGATCGGTACTTCTGTAATATTTATTTGTCTAATTGAAAGTAGTTATATAATTTTAAGGTGAAATAAATTATCTTATATTTATGAGACCTCTCCTTCATAACTCCATGAACAAAAAACTTAAATTTGCAGAATATATGACGACATTTTGTGCAAACAATTTCCTATCTCAAAAATATTATATCCTACTTGCAATAATTTTAAAATAGATCAAATTATATCACAATTTCCCCAAAAAGAGCAAAAAATTAATATTATATCTGTATATCACAATTATATTTGACATTTCAGCAAACATCCTTCTTCAGAAATAACTAAAGTTTTATATCATTTATTTCTGCAGAAGGCGGTTAGCTGAAACGTCAAAAAACAGGATGATTATAGAATGATTTGAAATAGATATTTAGATACAACTTCAAAAATTAAATTTCTAATAATTTTGCACATAAAGATTTCATTTCTTCTACACTTTCTTTAAGGAATAAATCAAATAAAATACTTAGTAAAGGGACTTAAACTAAACTTGTCCCAGTCTAGTAGCTTGACATATATAATACAAAGTTAAGTAGGTTTATACCTCTTGTTGCTTAAATTCTAATTCATCATTGTCAAAAATATGATCTCCTACATAGAATTAATATGAATAGTATTACAGAACTTATTGTTACTTATTAATATATTGCTTTTTCTATAAGAGCCAAAAAAATATCAATTTGAATTTCTTCTTTTTTTAATAAAACATAATTATTGACAGAATGTTGATTGCCATACATAGTGGTTAAAACAAGTAAAAACATAAAAAAGTTTTCATTATAATATGTAGCTGGGAATATTCCTGGTTGGATACAGAAAGATGACTCTGGTGCATCTCCACATGTCCTTATCATACACAATAAACTTCATTCAATACTATGCTTTAAAATCACTCTCAAGTTTATTTTTGACCTGTCCATAAGTTTATCAAAGAAAGAAAAATGTTATTTTAATTCAGTCATTAGCCAAGAAAAAATATCATTAAATCTCTACCATGCTTTTATAAATGATTTTCAATCATAAAATGAGTTGTTTTTTACACTTGATTACATTATTTTTGTTATGAACTGTCATGAAAATGTTCTTTATGAACCAATTAAATGTAACATTGAGTCATAAAAGTTCTTTGTAACAATATGACACTTTGTAAAATTCTTTACACTTTTACACAGTTGAATATGGAGGTGTAAAAACAATTTGTAAAGAGAATAGGAAGTTGAAATTTAGTCTGCTTAACTTCAATATAAAAGAATGACTTCCTGTCTCCATTCTCCATTATAAAAAATCATTACCATACATAAAAATGGTAAGCTTGTTTAAAGTATTGATGAGTTTCCATTATTGCCATGTTGAAAACCAAGGTGTCAATTGTCATTTGTCATGCAATACTTAATTTTCTTGTTTGGTCAGAAATATAACTACCTGTATAAGATGTTTATTATATACTTACACTGAAAACTAGAACTAGGTCTGACTTAAACTGAAAACTAGAACTAGGTCTGACTTACACTGAAAACTAGAACTAGGTCTGACTTACACTGAAAACTAGAACTAGGTCTGACTTAAACTGAAAACTAGAACTAGGTCTGACTTACACTGAAAACTAGAACTAGGTCTGACTTACACTGAAAACTAGAACTAGGTCTGACTTACACTGAAAACTAGAACTAGGTCTGACTTACACTGAAAACTAGAACTAGGTCTGACTTACACTGAAAACTAGGTCTGACTTACACTGAAAACTAGAACTAGGTCTGATTTACACTGAAAACTAGAACTAGGTCTGACTTACACTGAAAACTAGGTCTGATTTTCAGATAAGTAAGGGAATCACCAGAGTGTTTAAGAATTGTTCTTTTACTATGTCATAAACATTCATAAGGGTAGTTGTATATTCTCTAACAAAAGAAACTCACTGAATGATGTGTTGAAATATAATGTGATGCTGTTACATGCTTAATTCAAATTCTTGATGGGAGATATATAGAGAGATCAATTGTTTTTCTATTTCTCTGACAATTTTGACGGGGAGAAGGATGCCTGATATTCATCTAACAGAAGACAAAACATCTGTGAAAATACAAAGATATCATTATGTTTGTCAATTGTTAGGTAAAATCACTGTTTATATTCTACATCTGTCCTGAAACTCATGTTTAACACAAGTGCATCCTGGAATGCTTTCATTTTCCCAGACATCTTGATGAAATGATATGCTATTTTTTTTCTGGTTGCCAAGGTTATCAAAGATAACTAAGAAAACAGAGAGAAATATAGAATGATTATTATATCCCAACAACAAAAGTCTCTAATACATTTCTAATTTTATGATATGTTTATTGACAAGATTTCTTGTGGTACAGTCATTGGATTGAACTTCCTTATAAAGACAAATACTTTGGAAATTACCAATATTTCTATCCAGACTGTACGAACAGAAACTAAAATATTTTCCCAAAATCATTTACCAGATCCTTATAGAAGTAATATCAATAAAAACTGTAGACCAAACCTTATTATTTCTGAAAGTTTTAACTATAAGTACCTTGCAGTTCATATTTAGAGGGCCAAAGCCATCAAAAGATTTAACTAAACAACACCTCTCAAATTAGCAATGTCACTTTTAAAACAGTGGATTTTCATCAATATCAAAGTGAAATAATGCAATATTAAACAAAAAGCAGTTCTTTTATATACAGAATTTATGTACATCAATTTTACCTTAAAGGCAGACATATTGTTTAAAATGCCACCATATGTCAGTTGGTTAAAAGTGTTTGGGTGTTACACAGAGGGAAATACCCACTTGAAATGTTGCACTTGAACACCTTGTTTGAATTTCTTCAAATCTTTCTAGTATTTAGAAGGGTCAGTATTTCACTTCTTATTAATGTATTATTATCATGATTTCTGTCTGTATTATAATGTATAGATAATCTTCTGTCCCTTAATACACCATTTTATTTTCTATGTTTTATTATTTACATGATATTTCAATTTAGAATGCTCTGCAATACATAGTCTCTGTACATAACCTGGCTAGTATTGAATACTTCACTTCAAAGAGAAAGACTAAAAGAAAAGAAGATGTGAAATAGTTGAGACTGTTATTTATATACTGAATATGAGGAGTGGGAGAGGTTCTTCAATGTTAAACAACTTCCAATTGGGTACTTAACACAGTCTACAAAAACCATATTGCCTTCTAACCAAAGAAATACAAAACATTTTCATTTCATAAAAGACTATATATCAAATCATTTTCTAGCAAATGTTCCCCCTTCAACATATTTATATATCTGTTTTCTTTTGAATTTGTCTAGTTGTAATGTAAACGGTAAGCGTTCTAGGCATTCTTAGTTAAATTTCATGCCTTGTAGTCACGCTTATATAATCAAAGACATGTAGATGTTATCAACAAATGAACTGAAATGACAACTTTCTGAGGGGAAAAGGTGAAGGTCTCGGAACCGTTGTCCAATTACATTACACAAAATTCATTGGTTCCGTTCTGATAATGGATAAATTTTGTAATGTAAAAGCATCCAAAATCCTCCTTTATGTTTAAATTTGCCAAGTTTTCAAGTAAGTGTAGTAACCAATATGGAGGCTATTTTAAGAAGTAGACCCATCTGTTTAGATACCACAATAGACTTTATACATTTTTAAACTGGCTAAAAACAAGCTAAAAACAGCTATATTATAATGGTGATAACTCTACAAAAATAATATAACTAGGCTTGTCATATTAGTTACTGAAACTAGGCTTGTCTTGTCATACTTGATGCTGAAACTAGGCTTGTCATATTAGTTGCTGAAACTAGGCTTGTCATACTAGTTACTGAAACTAGGCTTGTCATACTTGATGCTGAAACTAGGCTTGTCTTGTCATACTTGATGCTGAAACTAGGCTTGTCATATTAGTTGCTGAAACTAGGCTTGTAATACTAGTTGCTGAAACTAGGCTTGTCATGTCATACTTGATGCTGAAACTAGGCTTGTCATACTAGTTACTGAAACTAGGCTTGTCTTGTCATACTTGATGCTGAAACTAGGCTTGTCATATTAGTTGCTGAAACTAGGCTTGTCATACTAGTTACTGAAACTAGGCTTGTCATACTAGTTACTGAAACTAGGCTTTTCTTGTCATACTTGATGCTGAAAATAGGCTTGTCATACTAGTTGCTGACAATAGGCTTGTCATACTAGTTGCTGAAACTAGTCTTGTCATACTAGTTGCTGAAACTAGTCTTGTCATACTAGTTGCTGAAACTAGTCTTGTCATACTAGTTGCTGAAACTAGGCTTGTCATACTAGTTGCTGAAACTAGGCTTGTCATACTAGTTGCTGAAACTAGGCTTGTCATACTAGTTGCTGAAACTAGTCTTGTCATACTAGTTGCTGAAACTAGGCTTGTCATACTAGTTGCTGAAACTAGGCTTGTCTTGTCATACTTGATGCTGACAATAGGCTTGTCATATTAGTTGCGGAAACTAGGCTTGTCATACTAGTTGCTGAAACTAGGCTTGTCTTGTCATACTAGTTGCTGAAACTAGGCTTGTCATACTAGTTGCTGAAAATAGGCATGTTTATTTTTTGGTCTTAGATTTAGTTTTTGATCTATTCTGATCATTATATGAACCATACCTAGATATAAAATTCACATATCTTACCAAAATATCTCATTTAGACCATCTAAAATAACATTTTCCAAATCAAGAGAAAATATGGCAGGCAACAGCGGTTTGTTCACTTTTAATTGAAATAGAATACATCTATAAAATCACAAAAAATCTCTTGCTAATTCTTATAAAAACATTGACTTGATATTGTAGTACCAAACCTTACAATAAGTTTTAGTATTTTTTTTCTGATAAGATTTTCTGATTTAGAAGAGTTCCTTCTTCTATTAAAAAAAATGAGAATTGTGAAACTCTTGTAAGAAGAGATGATAGCACTCTGTTTGACTTCTTTAACTCCAACTTTTGGGTCTTGTGGGTTAAAGGCTAACATGTTTTGAGATTAGAGACTACAAGTAACAAATCGGTAGGGTTAAAATATCACAAAGATAATTAGTTCCAATAAACTTCTAATAGATCGAGTAACAAAAGAATGTCATCTATTGTTTTCTCAAAGATAAAATATTTTTAACAGAATGAGGATTGCCATGATGGTGATTTCTTCTTTCGTTCAAAGATAACGTTTCACTGTGTGTATTTTTATTTTAAAAATGATGTGATCTTCCCACTTATCATCACTTTGAGTCTAGTGGAAAATTAACTTTATCACAGCACAAAAGAATTAATTCTTCTAAAACACCGCCCAGCCCGCTTACTCACGTATTTTACATCCTTTTATTCTGGGTCATTTGATCAATTAAGAACTGAGACTACAACTGCATCCTGTGGAGAATATCAATCCAGGATCCAATACCATAATCAAAATCAACAGTATCATCCTTATTCCAAATATTATAATTAGGAATCTCTACAACAACCAATGAAAGGAATATGTTCACTAACTATTCGACCAATACAATTTTTGTCTCAGAACCTGTAATTTTTTAGCTATTCTAATCCATAATAATGTTCACAACTGTCCCTCGAAATATAAGCCTTAAATCCCTGTGTAGCCAGAATTATGAGCGTTTTGAAAGTCAAAAATATGACTCGTCATTTAGTAAGACTATGGCATATATAGAAAACACATATACAGATAAAGAAAGATAAATGTTTAGGAAGGGATATAACTTTTTTGTGCAGTTCTAGTACTTCTGGAGGCTATTTACATATATTAAAGGCTCAAATCGACCCTAAAAAATGCTGAACATTCCCCTTTAAAGATAGTGGACCACAGCCATATAAGCTCACCATGACATGCAGATGGTGAAAACGAAAAAGCCTTAGATTTAATCAGAAGTAAACTTATCTTTCTAAAACCTTTTGATTTAGGTCCAATAACATTCATTTTAAGTTTCATCAAAATCGGTTGAAAACTAACAGAGTAATAGCATATTCAAGATTTTGGGGCAAGGGCAATAACTCAACTTCTAACAGTTGAAAATAGCTCAAATTCAAACTTGATCTTTGTTTTTTGAATATGTACAAACATCCCGAATTTGATTTGATTCCATCAAAAAATCTAGTTTTTAGAGCGTTCACAAGCAAATGTTGACGAACGGACACATAGAGAGATGTGGCGTATAAAAACGATATTTATGTTTTAAAACTAAAGAAAAGTGAGTGAACAATATACATCCATACTTTGTTTAAATTTAAATATGAAGCTGATCCTATAATCATGCTGGATGCTGTTATAACATTGTCAACTTTATTATATTTATATCATTTCCATCAAAACCCTACTTGTAAACTTAAAGAACAAAACAGGTGGGCAAAATTACTTTAATTCATTTCTTGGCACACATAGGTAAATCAAAATATACATTTAAATCAAAAAACTATTTTTTCCAATTTTCTTTAAGAGATTTCAATCTACCTCCCATGGACTCTATTTTCAACAGCTAAAAATTGGCATGATAAAATTGATATAAAGTTCAAAAGGTTCTGATAACATAAATTCTTTGACTACTATAATGTTTCACTAGTATTTCTACATACATAACATAACAATTTCTCTTGTCAATAATTGTTTAAAAACACCTTTCACAGTCCATACTTCACCTTTCATCTTACCACGAGGTAGAAATTAAAAAGAGATTTTTTTAATATGCTTTAGATCTTTAAAAACAAATTATAAATATTCAAAATGAAAAATCGTTACCAGTTATAAGACATTATATTCAACTGTGTAATGTCAAAGATTATAAACAGCAGAAGTGGAATTTGAAGCCTCGTGACAGGAAAATGAGATAGATGAGGAGAAATGATATGAAGAAAAAGAGGGTGATCGATGGAAGAAAATGGCCTGTATCTAACATTCCATCTCACGTTATTAAATAAAAGCTGATCTGTCTTATGTAACTGACAAAAGATACGATGAAATGTACAACTCCAATCAATTATATCGCTATGAAAAGCCCATCTAAATGGAAGAAAGATAGAAAGAAATCAATATTCTAATAGAAAAGAAAGAATAATGTTTAAAAGAAAGCCATACACAATCTTTAATTCATTTTATTTAGAATTTATCAAGAAGAAAAATTTCCAATGTTAAGCAACACTTAAAAAAGATTTCATCTGAGGAATTTTCTTAAGGAGAACTTAAAAAAAAAGCTTTTCTTTACGAAGGTGGATATAAGTTCACAAGAAACCATAAGATGAATTTTTCTCATGCTCATGATTTTTAGCTCTTTCTAGTTTAATAATAAAGAAACCAAGTACTAATGATCCGAACCGCAAAAACAAACTCAAAAAGACATTTTGTCGAAACATAGGTAACGGTTTATGAACTTTTCACATGAGGAATTGTATCAATCATACATGAGTAAGTATATCATAATGAAAAGTGGTATCAGGTGTCTAGAAGAGTAAGCATACCCTGCCTGGCGCCACACCCGTCCTAGCTGTTAAACATATACAAAACAAACTACAAAACAAGAACATGAAAAAGTGTCAGATGAAAAAAAAGTGACTTGACGACAAATTTTCATAAACTCAATCAGTATGCAATCAATCAATCAATCAACGAGGAAGCATTCAACGACGAAAAGTGACACCAAGTTATCAGAAGGGCAAGCAAATACCGCCTAGAACAACACCGGTAATAGCTGCTTTATACTAAAGATGGAGGGAGGCGAAACAAGAATAGTGTCTTGTAAAACAATAACTTAAGGTGACAACTCGACAGTTTCGTGAGGATAAGTTTAAAAAAATCGTTAAGCAAAAGCATTTGCAATCATAGCACAAACAGATGATTTGTATTTATAAATTAATTCTTGATGGCGGCCGTAAAATTTCCTAAGAGAGGTTTAGTTAGAGTCGATTCTAGCAAACATCCTTGTAGTAGGCTAACACACTACAAAACAAAAGCATGAAAACGCGTCGAATGAAAATGGTATTTTCAAATTATGCGTTACACTAAAGATTTTTCATCAAAATAATAGAAAATAAAACTGAAAAACATCTAGTGGCCACAAAAATAATGATCACCAATATATTAGTAGAAAGGGAAAGATGTATCTTATAGAGAGAAATAATACTGGTCTCTTTCAGCATTTTATAACAAAAACATAGATAACAGGTTAAATAGATCAAAATCAACAAAGAAATTCCAAAAAATCCTGCCCACTTATGACTTAGACTTATGACTTTTTTTGGACAAAATTTCACATCAAGAGTGCATCTGAAGTCATCCAGTTGAATTGTGAAAGTTGAAATGAGAGTAATGAATCGAAGGGAATTGATTTCACAATACATTTACTTTCATTACGTCTAATTCCTGTATTTGGATAGGTAATCAGATTAAAAGATGGATGAATGCTTTGACTTGTTACCCACAAAAAATTGTCTGTTGATGAAAGAGCCATATTGGATGTTCTCTGCTACATTCATTAGTGAAATTGCATTATTAATGCTTCATCAATGCCATTGTAAACGGCTTTAGAATTTTTTTATGATTCTGGAAAAGACTTCTGGTCTAGCAGACAACAAAATCAAATATTGAGTTGAAAGGGATAGAGAAATTAATCTGATTCTGATAAATTTGTATCAGTCTACTGGGTGATACAAATCTTTGTAAAAGATACAATTGAGAATTGTGTTTTAATTCACAACTCGACAGGTAAATTCATCACAGGCAAATATTGATTTAGTTTAGAACAGAGCATTTGAAGGAGTCATAATTATTCCAAGTGCAGCAATTGACTTAATGGACAGAATTCTCAATTTGTTTTTGTCGTGGAAATTTTCATGTTACTAGAATCTATTTTGACGAATAATTGATAATGCTTGTGAGAAAACAATGTTTATTGTAATATTTATAATAAAAGGTGGAGGATTACTTCACTGACACACCATAATATTACTATTCATATTGTACAAGACCACAAATAAAATATACCTATTAATTTCTAATAAACATTGACATATAATGATGAAAAAATAACGTAATCTTGTATGAATGCTATTCCAGAATAGTACTGGGTATTACCAACCATACCATAACAATACAATATTATCAATAGTTTCCTTAAATCTCATAAGAATCAGTGGGCATAATTAATGATTCAATTTGCTGACTTGTAAAAAAAATCTCACTGACGATGTAATTTCAAGTATTATGACCTTGTGATATGATACTGGCTTGATACAAAGCAATACATAGATCCACTGATACATTGTAGTGCTAGAATTATTCCCCACGACCCACTGTATTTAAGTTAAAACTGTAGTTACATGTTTCTCAGTTTCATACAAACAATACCTGCTGGTCTGACTATGGTAGATCTAAACCATTCTAGTGCAGCCTGTTAACCTGTGCAGCTAAACAAAGACTTCCTGTTATTTGATGATAAAAAATGTTTGAAACAAGTGAATCATATAATATAAATTTAGCAAGTGACCCATCACAATCAATGGTATAAATCTAATTATGATTACCGGTAGTAGGATTCTCTACAGAACACAAACTGCTCCAGGTTCGTCTCAACACCTTTTTAATGTACAATTAATATAGTTATTACCTAATGTCACTATGTTATGTGTAAATATAATAGATTGAAATACATATTATATTCTATTATAAAGTCTACTGGGTATACATGAACTGAACTCCTGTCAATCGACATAATAAACTTATAACATTTTCAAGTATGGCAGACACACTATAATAACTATGCTGTTGTGTTTGGCGCCTCATATATAACGTGTGATAAAATTCATTGCATAATATGAAAGGATATTTTTATGATTCATTTAATCGTCAGCAATGAATTACATCTTATATATAAATTGTACAGAATCAAATTAATCAAATTGCAACTGTAGCCTCAGTAGCTCTCCTGGCCTATATTTTCAGTTCAATGCTCTGTGAATACATGCTATGTCCAACTTAAGGTATTCTCAAGCATTGGTATGTGTTAAAAAAAAGATGGTTTAATATCTAGGAAGATTGAAATGTAAACATCCACCTTATCAATCACCTAATCACTGACCATATGAATTGAGAAAGTAGACAAAAATATGTTTTCTCTGACCTTGACCTTCTAATTAACATATGTATTGATCTTCAACTTCTACTTACCTGAAAATATAAAAATAAAAAATAAATTAAATAAATACAATAATTAATTCAATGCACTCATTGATAATGATATGGATGACCATCTCATTAGTTTCCATACTTTCTGGAAACATTTTCTCAAAAAACTGACCACAAATTTGCATTATTAAAGATTGATAAAGAAACATCTATATTTTACAATAACAATTTAGGTTCTGTGAAGATCTTTTCTCCAAGCTGGTCCTTGGCCAAACCTCTTTCCAGGATTATCCGTACCCATTTACAGCTGGGTTGACTGGAATTATGAGTGAAGATAACTAGCTGACTTTTACACCCTGTAACAGTACTACCACCATTTGCTCGTATCTATGCAATTCGTAAAAAACAACACACTGACAGACTGTACTGTAGAACCCCATTTCCTCATATGAATATTATCTCCTACCAATGCATTGCCAAATTGTAAGTTTCCTTTTGAGGTTCTATAAGAAAGTTTTAAGCATAACTCAATTTATAATTATTATATCTATAGGTTTCAAACAAACTGACACCTATATCATTATATTGATAACTAATTAATAATTAATTAAACACAACCATTGTAAGATAATTAATTATGATTATTTCTTGCATTAAATTCCTTAATATGCAAGAACATCAGAACACAGTAATAGACCTTATTCACACCTCGCTTTTACCGCTTAGACACCGAGGTTCTTAACGCAAATGACGTCAACTCATTCATAAAATACGATGTCAAATGAATGAAAAGGAATATGACATCACTAATCACCATAGAGAAAATGGTCTAAAAACTGTCTTTTCGGCCCTTTTCTCAGAAATATTTTAAGAAACATTTCATCTGAAAGTAATTAAAAATAGTGTAATTAATTCTGATTTTAACGATGTAAAATTTAATTTGGTTTGAGTTAGTGGGACTTGATAAGGTTGCGTGTAAGACCTCAAGGTGGTGATTTTTCTGCAGTGTTTGCTTGCGTTATGAGCCTCGATATGGATCCAAGATAGCCGATGCATGAATAAGGTCTAAAGCATCATATATTACACCCTATCTACCCTAAATCTGAAAGATAACACCATAATCTTGGAAAAATGTCAAAAAAATATTTCTTTTTTTTTTAGACTCAAAATATTCTGCTGCTAAGAGTCCAAATCTGTCAATGTTATCTGTAAACATGTAGTCACTCAAAAACCATGCTATCTTATCACCATTCTCCTTCCCATTTACACTACAAATATTCACTGCCTGATTTTACTTGATTAACAGGACTGTTTGATAGTGTCAATCCTACATAATGATATCTCACAGATTATCACAACACCTTAATGGTTATTGTTATATGTTACTATAGAACTTACACAGACCTCAACTAGTACATCTAGAACTTACACAGACCTCAACTAGTACATCTAGATCTTACACAGACCTCAACTAGTACATCAGAACTTACACAGACCTCACATAGTACATCTAGAACTTACACAGACCTCACATAGTACATCTAGAACTTACACAGACCTCAACTAGTACATCTAGAACTTACACAGACCTCACCTAGTACATCTAAAACTTACACAGACCTCAACTAGTACATCTAAAAACTTACACAGACCTCAACTAGTACATCTAAAAACTTACACAGACCTCAACTAGTACATCTAAAAACTTACACAGACCTCACCTAGTACATCTAGAACTTACACAGACCTCACCTAGTACATCTAGAACTTACACAGACCTCAACTAGTACATCTAGAACTTACACAGACCTCACCTAGTACATCTAGAACTTACACAGACCTCACCTAGTACATCTAGAACTTACACAGACCTCACCTAGTACATCTAGAACTTACACAGACCTCACCTAGTACATCTAGAACTTACACAGACCTCACCTAGTACATCTAGAACTTACACAGACCTCACATAGTACATCTAGATCTTACACAGACCTCACCTAGTACATCTAGAACTTACACAGACCTCACATAGAACATCTAGATCTTACACAGACCTCACCTAGTACATCTAGAACTTACACAGACCTCACATAGTACATCTAGAACTTACACAGACCTCACCTAGTACATCAGAACTTACACAGACCTCACTGAGTACATCCAGAACATACATAGACCTCACCTAGTACATCTAGAACTTACACAGACCTCACATAGTACATCCAGAACTTACACAGACCTCAACTAGTACATCTAGAACTTACACAGACCTCACCTAGTACATCTATAACTTACACAGACCTCAACTAGTACATCTATAACTTACACAGACCTCACCTAGTACATCTAGAACTTACACAGACCTCATCTAGTACCTGTACATCTAGAACTTTCACAGACCTCAATTAGTACATCTATAACTTACACAGACCTCAACTAGTACATCTAGAACTTTCACAGACCTCAATTAGTACATCTATAACTTACACAGACCTCAACTAGTACATCTATAACTTACACAGACCTCACCTAGTACATCTAGAACTTACACAGACCTCATCTAGTACCTGTACATCTAGAACTTTCACAGACCTCAATTAGTACATCTATAACTTACACAGACCTCAACTAGTACATCTAGAACTTACACAGACCTCACCTAGTATATCTAGAACTTACACAGACCTCAACTAGTACATCTATAACTTACACAGACCTCATCTAGTACCTGTACATCTAGAACTTTCACAGACTTCAATTGGTACATCTAGAACTTACACAGATCTCACCTAGTACATCAGAACTTACACAGACCTCACTGAGTACATCTAGAACATACACAGACCTCAACTAGTACATCTAGATCTTACACTAAGTACAATGCACAAACCTTACCTCACCATGACTTTGTTACATGAAGAAAGTAAAAATATTATATTTTACCTCAGATACAAAATTTTATTATGGTAGTAAAAATAAAAAATTCCATACAAAATGAAAATAGTATTTTTTATTGTAAAATATCTTCAAGTAATTAAAAATAAAATGTGAACAATTTTTTCCCCTCAAGAATTTCTCTTTCATTTTGCATCAAATATCGTAATTGACACTTGTACAAATTAAAACCAGTCTATTTTTTCACTTGTAGTTAGACTGAAATAAAGTTATTACAGTTTCACACTAATTCTTACACCTGTGAAACTAACAGCAGATTGATAAGAAAAATCAAAATGAATGAATTCAAACGAAGTAAGAAATACAATATATACTGATTGACCCACTAAACAATTTTTACATATCTTCAACTTTAGATAGCATCTATCATCTACCTTGTCAAACAGTGTACTAGCAAACCTGCTGTTATATTACATGATGATCACAGCTATTTAGTCTGTTTGCCTTCTTCCAATATCTTACAACAGTAATAGCACATAATGGCTTTATTTCCACTTTTACTCAAAGAAAAGGTGATTAACATAGTCATTAAAACATCATTATTACAAGTCAAAAAATTCCACTTAAGACATATCATAAATTCCTCAATTTACTTTCTTGACAAATTCCCTCAGAAATCTCCACTATTTCATTAATATATCTTTGTAAAGTGAAACATGAAGAAATAAGTATTAAATTTGAGAATAAAAAGAAATATCATAAAAAAAGCAACTTACTAGTCATAATGAATACAAAACTAAATTTTTTTAAGAATATGAACCTTGGCAATATGAGATTTAACATGCATTCTGCTGTAATAGAATCACTGCACCTATTTTCATTTCATTGGTATTGTGTGAAATCAAATTGAGGTCATGGATTTTGTCTCAACTTGGAAACCGTATTTAATTGTGTTTTAATGTTGTTTTCTTAATTCAGTCTTGTTACTTGGCATCAAAATCAACACACCAGACATATTTGTTCTGAAATTTTACCATCAAGATTTGTAGCTAAGGTCATAATTATAGCCCAGAGACACTGTCACCATTTTCAAGATGAGAAAAATCAATATGTTCTCTTAATTTCGTGAAAGCCCTAGAGATTTTTACATGGACTAAAGTGGATTAAATTTGTTATAGAACACTGGTTGAAATAAGGTATGTTAATACCATCAATACTGTCTGCTACACTTTCACCTACCTACCTACCTACGGGAATTCTGGTGACTAAAACAACTTGGAAACATACATTGATAATTCACTCACTTTGTCTGTTGTTTGTGGAATTTAATCAATCATTTCAATTTATTTAACAAACAATGTTAGACATTCATATAAGAATGGAGGTTAAAAGAAAAGAAAAAAAACTTCAAAGGGGAATGTTCAGCATTTTTGATAGTGGATTTGGGCCTTGAATATATGTAAATAGCCTCCAAAAGATCTAAAAATCTTATAATCCCTTCAATTATCCCTCTAAACATTCATCTTCATGTTTTCTATGTAATGCATAGTCTCAATAAAATGGGAGTCATATTTTTCACTTTCAAACACCGATAATTATGGCTACACAGAGATTTGAAGGTTGAAATTTCAATTAAATCAACTAGAGCCACACGTGGCACAGAGTGGGACTTTGCAAATGTGCAAATTTGCTAAAGGGAATTTAAAAAAAAAACGAACCTGAACGAAAATTTCCCAAATTGCAAAATATAAAAAATTCAAATTTTAGATCACAATCAATTGTGATATATCGTTGGAAAGAACTCGTAAAGCACATTCAGAATCTGAAAAAAAATACTCTCTAAGTGAATTAGGTCACGTGCTAGAGCAATCCAAAGTTGTCAATTTTGCTGTTTTCGGACAGCTATAACACCGGAAGTTGATGTCGGAGGTCAAATATTAAAGTATCATTTGGTAGCAAAGGTCTTTGACCCTAGAAAGGTCAATGTCAACAAAGGTCAAGGTCAAAACCGGAAAAAAATAATTTTTTTAACCTTGTTCCCTTTTTTGAACTACTAAACCGAAATCAATAAACCTTTAACACAAGCTGAATAAAACAATGCTGTAACTGTATGCAAGGTCATTTTTTTGAAAAAATAATAAACTTTACCTTTTTTTAGATAAACAAATTTTTAACAAAAACAAAATTTCCCCGGATGTGCCACGCCCACGTCAGATTTTTTGATGTGACTTTATTTCTATTATTAATATCTATTAATGCCTAAATTTTCAAAGCTTTACATCCATTGGTTAACGAGATATACAATCATAAATGTCGAAAATGGTCAAAATCTATTATCGGAAATTTTGAAATTCCTAAACCTTGTTCCCTTTTTTGAACTATTCAACCGAAACATCTGAGATTTTGATATAATTGAGCTTAAGTAATGAGGTAAGTGTATGCAGAAGCATTTTTCAAAAAAATTGAATTCTATATATATTTTTTCCAGACAACAAAATTTAAACAAAATGAAAATTTTACCCGGATGTGCCACGCCCACGTCAATATTTTTTGATTCATACATCTGTAAGGGGTCTGTTCAAATTATGTTTCAAATTTGAAGCTTCTATATCTTATAGATCACGAGATATGCATATATCAATGTCAAAAACTTCAAAAAGTCGAGTTAAGGTTTCCAAATTGCAAAATATAGAAAAATTCAAATTTTATATTTCAAGCTACTGTGATATATCGTTCGAAAGAACTCGTGAATCACATTCAGAATCTGAAAAAAATAAGTCTCTAAGTGAATTAGGTCACGTGCTAGAGCAGTCCAAAGTTGTCAATTTTGCTGTTTTTAGACAGCTATAAACCCGGAAGTTGATATCGGAGGTAAAATATTAAAGTATCATCTGGTAGCCAAGGTCGATGACCTTTGACCTACTGAAGGTCAAGGTCATCAAAGGTCAAGGTCACGAGATATGAGCCATCAAAAATTGAAAAAATTCAACTTCAATTTGCAAAAAAGCAAATTCGAAATTCGAAAATCCACTTCCAAGCGTTTTCTCTAATTTTTATGTTCTTTCATTTAATACCAAAATATTGAAATTCGGTTCAGCCAAATTGGCTGAATAAAATATGGAATGTTTCAGGAAAATCAAAATGGCGGTCAAAGTTCCACTTGCGGGTGAAATTTTATTTTAAAATCGGCCATAGAATTACTTTGGCTACCCATCTGCATAATTTCGTTGAAATATTTAAATTTCACCGGAAGTTATTCAACCGGAACTTTAAATCGATTTTCCATTCAAACCGGAAGTGAAGTGAAAATTTCGACTACGTCACTCGTTTAACATTTCTGATAAAACTTTTTTATTAAAATAGCAGATCAATCGTACAAAGACTCGAAAAAGGTTTCAAAAAATCGAAATTCGATTAAAAGATGTGATGTACGAATTTTCGATATTTGAAATTTTTGAACTCATATGATATCTGAATTTAGTCACAGATTCCAAAAATGAAAACCCGAGCAAAATCGGCCCATAATTGTAGCTTCCAACGCCGAAAAACCTGTTTTTACTGATGTTGCAATGTGCAACTTGCACTTTTGCAAAAATGTTCCAATTTATATTCATTAAGTACCCTTCCACAAATGGACCTCAGAAGTTGTTAAAAGGTTGCTGCAACTGTTGCAGTTTAGGCTGTGTGCCCTGTGTAAAAAACGAAAAAAAAAAAACCATTTCGAAAACAAACTGGGACTTTGCGGAAGCAAAGTCCCACAATTAAAACAATTTGAATGAGTTCAATCTAAAACATTTGGACAATACCAAACATCCTTATCATAAACATATTTTTAAAAAAAACATTTTCAAATCATGTCTAGTCCAAGAGTCAGCATGTCTGCCAGTTCATGATTCAAAAACTATTTTTATAGCAGCATATGATATTTTTGTTGATAAAAAATATATTTTAGTTGTCTGATTTCACATAATGGTTGACCTGAAAATATGACCGACTTACTTCTAACAGACAAATTCACTCTTGAAATAGGAAGATAGCAATTTTCTCACACTTAGTTGTCTAGGTTTATTTATCACTCAACACATTTTATTTTCTTATTCTATATCAAATGATTAGGTTCCAACTTCAATCAATGACAGGGTTTGGAGTAACAGCCTGGTAAAATAAAGTCATATATTGTTTATTTAATATTTAAAATGTATATTATGTTCCATTGTTCTGTTGGTGAATAAGCTAAAAACAACAACTTCATATATAGGGACTGGTGTATAAAATATAAAATACAACAATAATTATACAAAACAATATACTGAATTTATAAATAGTGAATTAACGTTACAAAAAAACTATTTTTTCCTTTCATTATTATAAGCTTTCTTTTAATATATTTTTTGAAGAACCTCTTCGGATTCATAATTAGATAAGAAATATATCTTTAATCTTTCATCATTTATACTTCAAAAACAAGTTGAACAATATAATGAGCTAGTTCTTACTTCATATATTCAATTGCTTCAATATGCCAAAAAGTATAAGTAAATCATGAAAATATGAAAACATTTCTGAAGACAACTACAAAAGAATTTATATTGATGTGAAACAAAAGTGTGGAGAATGAAAAGAAAACAAAGATGGAGTCTGTTAGTGAGGAATATTTGTTGATGTTACATGGTTTCTATATTGTGAAGATCATCAGTTGTATAGTAAAAACAGAGAAAGTCGTCTTTAATAGGTTTTAACGTTTGGTTTTGACTTTTGGCACTGTGCTTTGTATCAACAAGTTCTTATAATTTTTGTATTGGACTAGGATCAAAGTTAACAGAAATCAAGCTAATACTGTTTTTATTTTGTCATTTGTACAGATTAGTTTCGTTCAAACTAATTACTGAACTCAGACAATTGTTTTACCTACTAGTTTCTTTTATCAGTTTAGTGAAGTTCCTTTATTCCTATAATATATCAAACCATTTAGCTCTGTTTTCTTATAATATAGTGGTTCCCAAGATAGGGGTGGGGGCATAGTACATTTGCCAGAGGGGTGAGGGTGGTGGGAGGATGGAGGGTGGCATAGGCATGAGGACATGTATAATTTTTTCTCTTGCCTAAATATCATTCAACTTTCATATGTTGTGTACAGCATCTAGCTCTATGTTCTTATAATATATGAAACCATTTAGCTCTATGTTCTTATAATATGTGAAACCATTTAGCTCTATGTTCTTATAATATATGAAACCATTTAGCTCTATGTTCTTATAATATATGAAACCATTGCGCTATATGTACTTATAATATATGAAACCATTTAGCTCTATGTTCTTATAATATATGAAACCATTTAGCTCTATGTTCTTATAATATATGAAACCATTTAGCTCTATGTTCTTATAATATGTGAAACCATTAAGCTCTATGTTCTTATAATATATGAAACCATTTAGCTATATGTACTTATAATATATGAAACCATTTAGCTCTATGTTCTTATAATATATGAAACCATTTAGCTCTATGTTTTTATAATATATGAAACCATTTAGCTCTATGTTCTTATAATATGTGAAACCATTAAGCTCTATGTACTTATAATATATGAAACCATTGAGCTATATGTACTTATAATATATGAAACCATTTAGCTCTATGTTCTTATAATATATGAAACCATTTAGCTCTATGTTCTTAAAATATATTAAACCATTAAGCTCTATGTTCTTGTAATATATGAAACCATTTAGTTCTATGTACTTATAATATGTGAAACCATTTAGCTCTATGTTCTTATAATATGTGAAACCATTTTGCTCTATGAATTTATAAAAGTTGAAACTATTTAGCTCTATGAACTTAAAATATGTGAAACCATTGTGATATCAATTTGTAAGAAGGTAAAACATTTGTTTTATTAAGGAATTAAAGGCTATCTAAGTTATAATATATACACACACAATTTTTACGAGTATGACTGAATTCTCAGTTTATTGATAGACCAACTACTAGGTAAGTATCAAACCACTTTGTTTAATAAAGTAAAGAACTGGGGTGCAAATACATTTACCAAGATGAAAACAACTACTAAAATACTTAATATCTTTAGTAACTAAACGAAATGAAAGCTACAAAACCTGTCAAATCATGTTTTTAGATTTCTTTCTTTATGTTTAACTCCAATCCATCTTGGCTATAATTCAGCTTTAACTAAGTTCACTATGCTCAAGATGTTTTTATTTTCTTTACTTATTGACAAGGAGAATGTGAACACAGAAGGATGGCCTGACAAGAAAAGGAAACAAATGGAGGTTTCATCATACCAATGCTTCAAGTTGATAATTACCTTCAAACATATCTTTAACAGACGCCAATATACAATTCAACAGGAATCAAAATTTGACTGAAACTACCTTTATTTATTGAAACAGGCGTGAAAAGTGTCTATCAAATGTAAACTTTTCTAATGTTTAGTTTAAAAAGCTTCAGCCATGTGGCCCATTTCAGCATCAATTACGTGCCCCTTAGATGCCATCCTTGTCAATATCTTACATATGTCTAAAAACCATCTTTATAATTCCGATAAAATCACTAAACTTTCTATAATCAACTTGATATATTTGACTCCATGACTAAAAAATAGGATTGAAAGTGAAAACTACAAGCTCTAAACAGTTATCTAGATTTGCTCTGGCAGCTCAAAAAGCATCAAACTACCACATAAACAGTCAACATATCTACAGCCATCTCAATTACTAGTAATTTATAAATTCTGTCACTGACCTTTTCCACTTCATATTTTACTCACGCCCTTTTCACTACTCACATCATGTTTCCTTTCCAGTGTGTTAAAAACCAACAATAAGAATGTTGCATGATTATCATGTCTTGAGAAAATGTCTATGAATTTTGACAAAGTACATAAACCTCAATACTACATCAAAGTAAGAATGTAAAACAATAGTCAAGAATTCACTACTGAGGTACTAATTTCACTCCAATAGTCTTTAGTCTGACTTTAGTTGCAAACTGACAATGTTACAGCAAATTCTTAAAGAGGATTTACATTTTCATGTGAAATTTTAAACAGATGTTCTTTTTTTTTTTTTAAAATCATTTTATTACATAAATAGTTACCTCAAAATAAAAAAAAAAGTATTTCCATCCTAGATTCCTAGGCCTGTACATTTGGTAGATTCAAACCCTCCATTCCCTTAATTCTTAACATCATTTGAAATAAAATAAAATGGTGTCCACCTATTTGATTGGGCAATAAGTCATTAAAATATATCATCTTCTGAACTGAAAAAAGAAAAAATCTCTGTTTCTCAATCAAATGTGCATTAGATAGAAGTTGATTTTCAGTTTATTTATAAATGGTTCATCATGCTGTTACAACATACCAGTACATATTACTTGAAGTTATGTTGCCATCAAACATATTGTAGAAAAATATAAAATTTCATTTGGTTTATGTTTTATAGACTTCTTCTGGTTGATTTGAATCTTTCATTTCACATCATATTAATTTCTGACAGAAAATATTACAGCACATACAGAAGGTAATATTTGACTGTCATTCTTAATTATTATACACAAATTCTAGTGGATAAAGTAACCAAAAAAAGTTAATTTCAAAAAGCTGGAATATGTTAAGATGAGTTTTCTGTCTTTCTCTTGAAAGTGTTTTTATCATTTACATTATTTAGGTAGAACAAGTTATTACTATTGATGTAACATACTTCCAAATGTTTTTAAAAATAGGACTAACAAATGCCTTTTTCAGATGGCATTCAATCAACAGATTGCAAAGCTTGAGTAAAATCCTACAAATAATAGAAACTTTTATATTAACTGTGTTTCCTCTGACAGAAAAAGCCCGCTTTAAAAGGATTGTAAAGTGATTTTCTGAGAATTGTATGTGTATCGGGGACACTGATAGCATCAATTTGTGCTATTCCCATTTCCATTCCAACATCTGTGGTTCTTGCAATTCCACTAAAGCTAACGCATTTTATGACTTAATTAGTCTATTAGTGATAATACCAAAATACCCTCTAGTTCTGGTAACACTAAAACTTGGCTTTAAACAGAAAGTTTGTACCGAAAAATGGTACGATTACAAAATGCAAAATTTGGACCAAGCTGAAATTATCTTAAAATCTCACCATGAATAAAAGGCAGGACACGCAAAATTTGTGTAAAGGGGATAAGTGACACGATTTGAACTTCTGTCTGAATTCTGAAGCATGTCTTATCCTCTTTCATTAACATTATCACTGAGAAATTTGTATTAATGTTGAACATGATGTGGTCTACTGAATAGCCCTGGGTCAACTTGCGTGATGATATAACTCTTCCTTATCAAAATAATGACACTATAACCCAGTCAACATCTTTGTCTGTATATACAATGGAAGGTTAAATATACACCAATCATATTTGGTTTAATTTTGTACACTATTTGCCCATTATGCCATATTCTTGTATTAAGACCAAAATGGGATAACCTCACATGACCTTATAAAGTATCTTTTCAGAAGTTGAAGAATGGAAGGTTATCATGCTTTATATCGGATATTGGACTACAATTCTTCTTTTTGTAACTCAGGTCTGTAATCATTGCATGCTGAATTCAAATTGAAGATAAAATTAATGACAAAGCCAAAAGGCAGAATTTTAACATCTTTCTATCAATCTTGATGTTAAGTATTTTAAAGAGGTTTCCAGATGCATTCAAATAAATACTTATCTGCTATTAGCAATTCAAACCCAAACAAATTTGAGTATAATTTATTTCAATGTGCATGCCATGTTCTTTTACAGTGATTCTTTTTTTTTATGGCAGCAAATACATTCAACTGAATGAACTTTGTCAGGAGAAGTAAAAATAGACTTCATTTTACTTGTTGTAGAACTCTATGTTTTCAAATAACTGTGAAGACCTAGTTATGATATTGTATGATATATGATGCCAAACATTTGCAGAAACAATTTCTCTTGTCTTCACTTATTATTGTCGATATGGCAACCTGGCACTTGTATGATAAGCAATGTAAGGGTATCAGTTTTATCAGACAAAACTTCAAGTCAGTATCAGTTTCATTTGTCTCTATGATAAAACTGCACCAATTTTTACATATATTAAAGATGAGTTGAAAAGTTTATAAGAAGACAAACTAATGTTCAACTATCTGAAGCATTTGAATTGCTGCAACAACATATGTCTGATTGAAAATAAGAATGGTGCAAATTTAACCCAGTGCCATCAGTAAATATTCTAGAAATATTGTTTTGTTTTTAACCCAGTGCCATCAGTAAACATTCTAGAAATATTGTCTTGTTTTTAACCCAGTGCCATCAGTAAACATTCTAGAAATATTGTCTTGTTTTTAACCCAGTACCATCAGTAAACATTCTAGAAATATTGTTTTGTTTTTAACCCAGTACTATCAGTAAACATTCTAGAAATATTGTCTTGTTTTTAACCCAGTACTATCAGTAAACATTCTAGAAATATTGTCTTGTTTTTAACCCAGTGCCATCAGTAAATATTCTAGAAATATTGTCTTGTTTTTAACCCAGTACCATCAGTAAACATTCTAGAAATATTGTCTTGTTTTTAACCCAGTGCCATCAGTAAACATTCTAGAAATATTGTCTTGTTTTTAACCCAGTGCCATCAGTGAATATTCTAGAAATATTGTCTTGTTTTTAACCCAGTATCATCAGTAAACATTCTAGAAATATTGTCTTGTTTTTAACCCAGTACCATCAGTAAACATTCTAGAAATATTGTCTTGTTTTTAACCCAGTACTATCAGTAAACATTCTAGAAATATTGTCTTGTTTTTAACCCAGTACCATCAGTAAACATTCTAGAAATATTGTCTTGTTTTTAACCCAGTACTATCAGTAAATATTCTAGAAATATTGTCTTGTTTTTAACCAAGCGTTGCAATCATATAAATCAATGGTCAAATATGACACATGAACATTCCATGGTGAACAAATTGTTGATAGGTATGTATTAAATCAAATACAAATATTTATCATACAGGATGATATATGATTTCTTGGCTAATGAAAATGCAACATAGATACCCTTTCAGCAGAACTAACCAATTAACATGGTCCAAATTCCAACTTAATATGTTTTTGAAAAATGACTTGCTGATGTTGCATATCATTGGAATTTCCAACCAATACAGATACTTTACTCATAACCTTTAAACAGAAGTAAACATTAACATGCTTCAAATTAATAAGTTCCTGCAAACGACATGAATTCAAAGTTGATCATTAGATGACAGGAAATTTCAGGTAAATTATTAATTGGTATATTATTATTGTACACTGTTTGCTTATAGTTAAAATTTACACAATGATTTTATTTATTACTTATCCCCTCTTTTTTCTTATACATGAATTCTGTTAACGTCTTTCATAACATTTAATACTGTGATATTTATAAACTTGACAAATATATCCCCTGCTATGAAGAGTAATTTGTTTTAGACAATTATGTGTAGGAGACGCCTAGACTTCATTTGAGAAAATGTCACTGATTACATTAGGAAAATGGACAGTAGGACACATAAAGAGTATGTGAACTGCCTAGTTAATCAGCTCTAATGAATTCATTTAGAACAATCCTTAAATGTTCTAGTACACATCACAGACTTGAATTACGCTATATTCACAATAACCACAGTTTTAAGAGAAAAGGAAAAAGATAATATAAACAATCAGAAATAAATTAATCTGATTATTTCCAGTAAGAATGTAATACATGGCACAAGGCAAGGTAAAGAAATTTATAATCTTGTTATGAAAAAAAAAATCCAAAAAGAAACCATGAAGATCCTTGGCCTAATTGATCTTTGTAGAATTTTCCCTTCACCCCTTGTTGGAATTTTTCGATTTTTTGCCAATTTTAAAAGGAAAGTTTTAGCTGCAACAACTCTCTAATTTTAGAAATTATGTAACAAATAGTTTGAAAAAATGTATACTTATAAAATAGTGCCAGTTTCACAAAAACATTAACATTGAGAGTGTGAATATTTTGAAGATTGTCTAAATTAAAAAATATAACATAATGTTTCCCTACTACTAAATGAAATTATTAAACTCGATAAATACCAAATCATATAATGTCATTGGTTGACAAGAAATTCTTTGTGTTGTTTTTTAGTGGCAGGACATTATAATGAGAGTGAGTGGAGTCAGATACAACTAGTCAAGATAATAAAGGTATTAAGTATAATATTATATACAATTGATTGACTACTATCATACGTTATTGATGAATCTATCTACCGTATAATTCCGATTATAATGCGCACCCATGTATAATGCGCACCCCTTCTTTACCCCATCAAAATCGGGGAAAATTCATTTACCCATGTATAGTGCGCACCCCTTGTTGACGAACAAATTGAAGTTGGCATAACGCAGACACCAAAATAGTGGCTGATAAAAAATCAAATTTCACGTATCTACCTTACTTGACTAACATGGATTTTTTTTAAATAGAGGCTTCATTTATACTTTTTATGATTTTATAAATTATTTTAAAATAAACGATAATTTTTATTTTTTTCCCCTGACATCGAGTCTTAAGTTGACAAGGTCACGCGCGTATATATCTCGTCAATAGAAAACGGTAAATGTTTGGGGATGTGGTATATTTAGTTAAATAATTAAAAATGTAGTTATAGAAATGATTAATTTCTTTAATTTGATTCCGTTAAAAAAACAAGTGTTGTATTTATATCTTCAAATGATAAAGCGTTGAAGCTTAAAAATTTGGAATGATTTCTATAAATATGACAAGAACACAGGCACTCGTTTCTATCAATGACAGGTCTATTAACCCTATATATTGTAGTGGAAAATTCCATGGATATAAAACAAGTGCCTTTGACTTCAGTAGAGTACAAGAATTCTACTTCCACTGATCACGTGGACAGCAGGTGTTCACAATATTCTTTGATCTTTCTTTGATCTCAATGGGTCTTGTTTACTATTCTAAATGTACTCATCAAATTAATCAGTGGTGTCACAAATTAACTGGATCTCATTGTTTTAAGTCACCTAATCTTATAATACGTTTATTCAAGTAGATTAAGTTTATTGTGAACAAAAGATTTACAGAATAACTACTGTTCTGGGTTCTGTCATCAGAACTATTTTTTCCCGCTCAATTTTATTGGCGCCAGTAAGTCTCGCAAGAAGGAAGTCAACTATAACTTGTATTATTGTCTTGTCAGCAATGTGTTTGAAAGTTCTAAAACTTTTGGATGATATTAATGGATTTAAGGATTAAGATCGTTCCCGGTAAGAGGCTCGTTTTAAACATTGATCTATTAGTATCGTATTATCAACGCTAATTTCAAGTCTTTTCTTTCCGTGTTTTTAAACATCGATCTATTGGTATCGTATTATCAACGCTAAATTCAAATCTTTTCTTTCCGTGTTTTTAAACATCGATCTATTGGTATCGTATTATCAACGCTAATTTCAAATCTTTTCTTTCCGCGTTTTTAAACATCGATCTATTGGTATCGTATTATCAACGCTAATTTCAAATCTTTTCTTTCCGTGTTTTTAAACATCGATCTATTGGTATCGTATTATCAACGCTAATTTCAAATCTTTTCTTTCCGTGTTTTTAAACATCGATCTATTGGTATCGTATTATCAATGCTAATTTCAAATCTTTTCTTTCCGTGTTTTTAAACATCGATCTATTGGTATCGTATTATCAACGATAATTTCAAATCTTTTCTTTCCGTGTTTTTAAACATCGATCTATGATCAATGTCGACGGTAATTTCAAGTCTTTTCTTTCCGTGTTTTTATAATATCGAATTTTGGAATACGGAATTAAAACAATTTTCGTCGCGCGTTACAAATAATATTTTCATCCAAATTAAATTGGTAAAAATGGTACATTGTAATTGATAAGACTTTGTCATGTGGCTGCCGTATTCCATTTTAACACCTTCATCCATCAGCGATCAATTACAAAATGGACAATATTGCCTTGGGAATCACTGGTGAAAAATATTGTTTTTTAAGTCATCATGTATAATGCGCACCCCTTGTTTGAGGGGTACTTTTCAGGGTAAAAAAGTGCGCATTATATTCGGAATTATACGGTATTAATGATTCATCTATTTTCATTATCTGTCTGCCATGTATAGACCTGAGTTACATTCAATTCATGTCCCCTTTCATCTCCTCAGTCGACTAACAGTCAGTATTATACTATTCAGTCACACAGTAATTGGCTTGTGTGATATTTTGAGTAAACAAATGACATGTGTGTCCATCTTTATGTGTTTGGGCCACACTACACTTGGTATATTAATCTGTCAGGTTAGTCAAACCTCTTCACAATAGAATACTGAATCCATTCTCAACTTTATTATTCAACTTGTGAAATCAAACAAATTACAACCACCATTGAATTGTGAATGAAATCAGCTTGAAATTCGAAGACAGATTTTTAAGAAGTTGTTAAATCAAATTAAAAAAAAAAAAAAAATACAAGTAAAGAAAGTTTGCCTACAATATCCAGAGGGTAAAATAACTTTCTTGAAATTTTGTTTGTAATTGCTAAAAAGCCACAAATAAAAAACTATTTACAGAATGTCAGTGACATATATTTATATATATATACACTAGTTGCCTGTAATCAAATTAAATATGATAATGAAATCAGTGATCTATCATAATGGAAATGACCAAGAAATAGACTGTAGAGTCAAATAAACCATAGTGTAAACAAGAGTTAACAATACTATACACAAGTATATCATATATACTAAAACATATTACAAACATTGACTTGTTAGTAATAAATATCTCATTTTGACTATTGAAGGCCAGTTACACCTTAATCCTTATCTTAGTCATGATCTATTTAATCTTGATCTCTTGGATTAACTTATCTTTATCTATTTAAAACATTACTTTCTTTATTCTCTCATAAGTCATACATCTATTTTACACCAATGAAACTAATCTAAATATATTTTGTGTTTCTTTAAATGGATATTTCTAAATGAGAATACATCAATCTCCCTAATAGTGGGGCAGATTAGCCCAAAAATCGTTCAATTAATGACACAAGCATGAAATTTGGCACAAATAATACCAAAACCCTATGTAACCCACAAAGCACGTTAGCCACTTCAAATTCCAAAATGGCGGCCGTTTTTCTCAATATGGCCGCCAAAGGTATTTTAATTTCGTCTAATAACAAATTTGACTAAACTGGTATGACTCAAGGTATTTTTTACAAGCGTATTGAATTGTTTTTGATCATATCTAAGTATAAAAAAGACCATATCAGTCCAAAATTCCGCCCTTCGGTAATATTTAGCTCAAAATAATATGTGCAAACAAAGAAAGAATTCAATAACTATAAAGTCATATTTTTTGTTCATCTTTTAAGTTATTTTTTTCAAATATTTTTGAATCCTTCCTTTCCCAGAGCAATACAGATAATTGGTAACTGTTGCAATTCTAAATTTCACAACTTCAACTGCTCCAAATAAAACCAACAATGTAGACTCAGTTTAAATCATTTGCTTCAGCCACAACTATCTGTCTTACATCCGCATTTGGTTAGTTGTTGACAAGTTTTGGCAATCGATGTAAGTATTTTCCACACGATTTACCATGTATCACCATTTTTAATCCATTCAAATCCTCCAGGACGTTTTATAGTGCAGCTTACAGATTGGCCTCAAGTCCATTCGGCCTGGTAGAAAGCTCGCTTTTTATGTTCAACAAAAGCTCCACGCGTCGGAGGAATTGAATTTCTCAATAGAGTATTTGTTCCATCTTAGGCCTGTATGTTCGGAAAATTCCAACCCTTCCCTCTCCAAAATCAATATCATAGATGCGAGACTCTTTTTTTTCAAGAAAGCTAATACCTTACTCTTGTGGAACATATGAAAGCGAGCTATCTACCAGGCAGGGTGCATCTGGGGCAATCTGCCAGCTGCACCATGAAAGGTCCTGGAGGATTTGGAGGGATTAAAAATACAAATCGTGTGGAAAATACTTGCATCGATTGCCAAAACTTGTCAACACTAACCAAGTGCGGATGTAAGACAGATATATCGGGTGTCCCAATAAAAACGTCCCCAAGTTTGACGGTAAGTATTTCAGCTGTTGGTGAACCGATCTCTTTTAAAGTGTTCACAGATTTACTTCAACATGTCCTTGTCAGACCCTGAAAATATGAAAGTCATCGAACAAAAATTGTACAAGTACTGCTTCGAACAAAATAGCATGTCAAAAAATTCAATATCAGAGCAAATTACATATTATTTGAATTTGTGTTCATTGTGACCTCACCACATCAACCACCAATGTCAAACATTTTCCATCCTTTTAGACTCTCACGGATCTCATCTAAAGATACCACTCGGGAAGCGACCATCCTGCATTTCAGTTCCTGTTCAGTCAGTGTAACCCAAGTGCAATACCCCTGTTAATAAAGAGAATCTCATACTGCCCGGAGTCATTACCATCACCTGTGGAACAAACTGGATGAACAGGAACTGAAAGGCAGGAAGGTTGCTTTTTGGGATCAACCTATGTTGAAATCTGTAGTTTGGTCTGATATTGAATTTTTTGACTGGCTATTTTGTTTGGAACAGTACTTGTACAATTTTTTTTCGATGACTTTCATATTTTCAGGGTCTAACAAGGACATGTTGAAGTAAATCTGTGAGAATTTTGAAAGAGATTGGTTCACCAACAGCTAAGATACTTACTGTCAAACTTGGGGACGTTTTTATTGAGACACCCGATATAGTTGTGGCTGATGCAAATGTTTCAAACTGAGTCTACATTGATTAGTTTTATGCAGTTGTAGTTGTGAGATTTAGATTTGGAACAGTTACCAATTATCTGTATTGCTCTGGGAAAGAAAGGATTCAAATATATTTGAAAAAATAAAAAAAGATGAACTTTATAGTTTTATTGCATTCTTTCTTTGTTTGCACATATTATTTTGAGCTAAATATTGCCGAAGGGCGGAATTTTGGACTGATATGGTCTTTTTCAATACTTAGATATGATCAAAAACAATTCAATACGCTTGTAAAAAATACCTTGAGTCATACCAGTTTGGTCAGATTTGTTATTAGATGAAATAAAAATACCTTTGGCGGCCATATTGAGAAAAACGGCCGCCATTTTGGAATTTGAAGTGGCTAACGTGCTTTTTGAGTTACATAGGGTTTTAGTATTATTTGTGCCAAATTTCATGCTTGTGTCATTAATTGAACGATTTGTCCTGATATGACATTAATCTGCCCCACTATAAGAACAAGGTTTGCATCCTGGCACTATTGAATTTAAGAAATTTTATTTCAAGAACATAATCTAAACAATGAAAAACTGTAGGTCATGGATACAAAACTAAAGGGTTAATGGCCTTGGGGATAAGAATGGCTTCATCTGAAGCAAATAAAACCAAGTTACTATTATCATAACACAATAACCAAATAATTTGTGTGTACAAAATGGTTTTTCTACTTAGTACGATTCATTTCACATATTGTAAGGTAGCAATGAGATCAACAACAGGCTAACGGAAAATTCATATCACTCTATTCAGATATGGAAATTTATTCAAATCCCCAAATACAATATGACGCCCAATATCAATCATGTGTATATGTCCACTGAACAAGCTTTCTGCAAGGTGACAATATGTTACCAAATATATTTAGATTGTGTTGCAGGCCCGTAAGAACAGGCGTGTTCAACTGACTAGTTGAGCATCTTGTTATTTGTTAGATAAGATGTCTATATAAACGTTCCAGATTGATGTCTGTAAGAAATTCAAGGTGAGACTCAAATAAACATTGTTTACAAACTGGTTTGAATAGAGTTCAACTACTGAATACCTAGCTACATCTTTAGGAGTCAAAGCCCACCATTGTATAACATCAAACACAAGTTAAGGAGTCTTGTTAGTGCTATAACGAGTTTGTTGTCACCTAATAAATAAATTAATTGGTGAACTTCAAGATGGCTGAAAGCTGTTTTAGTGAAAGAGATTGAAAGAACCCTGATAGAAGATGATTAATTATTAAAGAAAGCTGACATATTAAAATGTTAGTGAGATGTAACAATGAGAGGATGTTGAACAATGGACAATCTTCACCATTCAAATTTACTCTTATATCATTGTATGTGACTTGGAAAGAAAGTCTATTTGATCACAGAGTACTTGTGACATTTTCCTGAACAATCCACAAACTTCAATTTATATCAAAGAAAAAATATACAAATTCTAAGTCAATCCAAAGAGTTTTGCCCAGGGGTAAATATTTTTCTCTATCCTATTTGTAACTCTATGCCTAAAGTCCTAACTTCAATTAGTGAAAGTTTTCTGCTGACATAACATTGAAACAAGGAAAATATGGCCATGCTAGTGTTTGTCTCTTGTCATCTGGTTGCTAAGGAAGCAAATATACCTTTTTTCTTCTTTTAAGAGCCACTTTTATCTGTAGAATTATTAAGTACAGTAGAGAACTAATTGCTGTTAGAAAACTGAAATGTACTGGAATAACTGATAATGAATTAATATAAATACTCTACATAAATATACAATGTCTTTCTTTCACATTTTCTCAAACCCCATGCCACTATAGCAGAACATTACTTAATATAATGTTTTTAGTATTCACAGTCATTTACTATATACTATACAAATACATTATCATTATTCTCTCAAATAAATATTAATTGCTGAATGTTATTTTAAAATGTTCTCACTATAAATGCATGTTTTAGTTGTTGTTTGACAAGTCATGTAAATAAAGATATAGTAGATGTTTATGTACTAATGTATTATAACCATTGGTCTAAGTTCAGCTTTAATCTGAATTGAATATAGAGCAAACACCACTTTTCTTATTTACATTCATAATAAAAGTTAGATGAGGTCATGTAGATTCAATGTGAACAATTTCAAAGAGTGGTTATAAAATTATGTGTATAAACGGCAGGATATATCTTTTTCAATGTGGTCCAATGTTGAATATTAATTTGAGCATATAACTTGGTACCTATTATAAATTAAACATTCCTAACACCAGAATACCTTCAGAAACTTTAAACAAGATTTTCTAAATAACTAAATTTAAATTTGAATTTTATTAGAATTCCTAATCAAATAACAACAACTTAAAGTTGATGTAAAAACAGTGAAAATTTCATTAGAAAAACACTTGTTTATATAATATAAAGCTCTTTAAGATAAGACAAACAAGAAATTATTGAATAAAGAAAAGCATCCTATTTTAATTGCAAATTATGCCTTTTTATTACCAAAATAAAATACTATTGGGCTTGTTATGAGCTTCATAAAAAATTATTTAAAGTAACTTATACTAGACAATGGAAATGATGTGATATGAATATTGTTATTATATTTGATGCATGCAAAAATACAACTTTTGAATAATGACATGATTTGATGGGTAAAGCAGAAATCAACAATTATTATTTTTACATTTACACCATGTTAGGTTTCAGCAATATAAATCATAGCCATGTTCAATATATTTACACCATTTTTTGGTTTTATTAATACTGTATATATTTAGCCGTGTTCAATACATTTAGATATTTTTTTTCTTCAGTTTTACCAATATATATTATAGCTATTACACCCAACTGAAATTAAAACATTAGTTTTTGAGGTAAATGAGATTTCCAAGTGTAAAAATAAATAAAGGTCATACGTATGCTATTTCAGTACACTGACTGTGTACTCAATCACATTTCTAATGTTTTAGGTACACTATTTAGAAACAGAAATTTCTACCTTCACATCTTGAATCATATTGAAATATTGGCTACCAAATCAGATACATTCAAAATTCCTCCCAGTACATCATTATAATTTTAATTCTTTTAGTGGTACAAAATCTAGCATTATAGTAGTAAGATTATCAAAAATTTTGATATTTCATAATATGTAATCTGAATAATATTATATTCAATGTAACAAAAACAGTATTTTATACTGGCTCAAACAACACAATATAATAATACTCTCACAACAACAGGGATTAAACAAGGCTCGGGTACAGGTTTCGTCAGTCTTATTAAAATCAGACCCTAATTTCGTTTTGTTCGGTTTTTTAAATCCTGTTTTTAAACACTACATTAAGGTCTGACAAACACGTGCAATAGAAAGTATCTACATGCACTCTGACCTTACCTTGATAAAAAACAACCTGAAAAACTAGCCTATAGCACTAAGGAATTCTAGAATGCACCTATTGTTCGCAAACAAAATCACAGCACAGGAGAGGGCAAAGATCTGATTGGTTAAAACCAGAGTTAACATAGACACTTTCTATCGCACGTTGTTTTCAGACCCTAATGTAGTGTTTACAAAACCGGATTTAAAAAAACCAACGAAACAAAACTAGGGTCTGACATTAATTAGACTGAGGTTTAGCTAGATACAACAATGTAAGAAAGTAGTGAACTAATAAAAAAGAAAGAATAAAGAAATACTACAGAAGCTGGTTGCAAAGATATAAACAAAGGATTTTACATAGTCAATGATTTTTACAAGTAATAATGTCAGTGGCAAATTGAGAAATCTTTTCTGGAGTGTGGGGAATATGGGTGGGGACATGGGTGAGAGGGGGATGAGAGGGGGGGGGGGGGGGTTCATGTGTTCTATTTCAGTATGTCTCGTTCTTGTTGAAAGCTAATGGCAAAAACAAAACACACTGAAATAAAACACATGAATTCTTCCACAAACAAACACATGATGTAACTCTATCACAAACTGTATCCTCAATATTTTCTCATTTAATGAGCAGAGCTTTGAAAGAATGGACGCCAGCTGAGAAATCTGAGTTTCTTTCACTTACAAATCATAATTGAATGGTTACCACATGACCAAATGACTACACCTGCCTTAATTATGACCATCAGTTTACAAGTGGGTTTAGCCTTTTCATCTAAATAAAAACATTTCCGTTTTCTTCATTTCGCAACACATATTTCCTTTTCTCATTAAGTATATTTGGTTGGCCAGTAATCAGCAATTTGTCATTTCTGACATTGTTGTTTTAAGTTGGAAACAGTCTAAAAAGATTCATTAGGTGTCTGAGTTACAGAAATGTCGGCCATATTGATGTTAGACATAAGGAAATAATAGAAACAATTCTTCAGTATTGGAAATTGCTGACAAATTTTAGTTTGACAAGATAATCATAATTAATTATGGAGAATCCTGATATTATGGTATCAAGGATCATTGACCCTTTACTTTAATACAGTAAAGTTGTAATCAATATTTAGTATAAGGCTATTTCATTATTGACCTATCCCTTATAAAGGAGTATTGACTGATAATACTACATATAGTTCTTACTTTCTTCTCTTGATCAGTGGTCAATACTAACACTTCAGATAGTTCTTACTTTCTTCTCTTGATCAGTGGTCAATACTAACACTTCAGATAGTTCTTACTTTCTTCTCTTGATCAGTGGTCAATACTAACAAGATAGTTCTTACTTTCTTCTCCTGATCAGTGGTCAATACTAACACTTCAGATAGTTCTTACTTTCTTCTCTTGATCAGTGGTCAATACTAACACTTCAGATAGTTCTTACTTTCTTCTCTTGATCAGTGGTCAATACTAACAAGATAGTTCTTACTTTCTTCTCCTGATCAGTGGTCAATACTAACAAGATAGTTCTTACTTTCTTCTCCTGATCAGTGGTCAATACTAACAAGATAGTTCTTACTTTCTTCTCCTGATCAGTGGTCAATACTAACACTTCAGATAGTTCTTACTTTCTTCTCCTGATCAGTGGTCAATACTAACAAGATAGTTCTTACTTTCTTCTCCTGATCAGTGGTCAATACTAACACTTCAGATAGTTCTTACTTTCTTCTCCTGATCAGTGGTCAATACTAACACTTCAGATAGTTCTTACTTTCTTCTCCTGATCAGTGGTCAATACTAACAAGATAGTTCTTACTTTCTTCTCCTGATCAGTGGTCAATACTAACACTTCAGATAGTTCTTACTTTCTTCTCCTGATCAGTGGTCAATCCAACTCTAAGGATCAGATTATTGTTATGCAGAGCAGATTAGAATTCTCTTTCTATTATCCATATTCACATCCCACTTGTCACTCAATACTGAACATGATCAATTTTTAGCCAACTGATAATTCTGATCTAAGCACCATAGTAAGTGATCAGAAGTCAGTCCATTATCCTTATCAATCAATATTCACACATACTTATAATTGTTATCAAGGAGCTGTCACTGTGGATCAGATCACACCATTGTTTGAGATAGTTAGACAAGTAAATTGATTTTTAATGACAAGACAAGAGTCTCAGATCTTTCTCTAGCTAGTAGACCTTACAATTCATTGTGGGACTTTGCTTCCGCAAAGTCCCAGTTTGTTATCGAAATGATTTTTTTTTTTCGTTTTTTACAAAAGGCACACAGCTTAAACTGCAACAGCTGCAGTGAACTTTTAACTTCTATATACCTTAGTTTTAGGCGAGGTATTGCTTAAAGAGAAATTGGAACATTTTTGCAAAATAGCAAAGGCGCATTGCAAAATTTGCAAAAAGTAGACTTTTGGCTCTAAAATCTACATTTTTAAGTCGATTTTGCTCGGGTTTTCACTTTTCGTATCCCCAGCGAATATCCAATATGACTAGAGTTAAAATAATTCAAATTTCAAATTTTCGATGCACACTTTTTTGTGTCGAAGTTTTCACTTTTTGAAAATGTTTGTTTTTCTTCATATTTTTTACTGAGCACAGAGCTTAAACTGCAACAGCTGCAATGAACTGTTAACAACGATATATCTAACATTAGGGGGAATTACTGCTTAGATGTAAATGCAAATTGCACATTGCAACCTGAGCAAAAACGGGTTTTTTGACCCTGGAAGCCACATTTTTGGGCCGATTTTGCTCGGGTTTTCATTTTTGGAATCTGTGAGTAACTGCTGACTGGACCAAAGTCAAACAATTTCAAATTTCGAAAATTCGTAGCAAAATTTTTTTCATCAAATTTCGATTTTTTTTTACATTTTTTTAATCTTTGTCAGATTGATCTGTTATTTTAATAAAAAAGTTTTACCACAAACGTTAATCGAGTGACGTAGTCGAAATTTTCACTTCACTTCCGGTTTGAATGGAAAATCGATTTAAAGTTCCGGTTGAATAACTTCCGGCGAAATTTAAATATTTCAACAAAATTAAGCTGATAGGTAGCCATCGTAATTCTACGGCCGATTTTAAAATAAAATTTCACCCGGAAGTAGAACTTTGGCCGCCATTTTGATTTTCCTGAAACATTTCGATTTTTATTCAGCCAATTTGGCTGAACCGAATTTCAAAATTTTGGTGTCAAATGGAACAACATAAAAATTAGAGAAAATTCTTGGAAGTAGATTTTTGAATTTCGAATTTGCTTTTTTGCAATTTCAAGTTGAATTTTTTCAATTTTTGAAGGCTCATATCTGGTGATTTTGACCTTTGATAACATTGACCTTAAGTAGGTCAAAGGTCATCGACCTTGGCTACCAGATGATACTTTAATATTTGACCTCCGATATCAACTTCCGGTTTTATAGCTGTCTGAAAACAACAAAATTGACAACTTTGAACTGCTCTAGCACGTGACCTAATTCACTTAGAGAGTTATTTTTTTTCAGATTCTGAATGTGCTTTACGAGCTCTTTCGACAAATATATCACAATGGATTGTAATGCAAAATTTTAATTTTTTAATATTTAGCAATTTTGGCACATCCGGGTAAAATATTCATTTTGTTTAAATTTTGTTGTCTGGAAAAAATATGTATAGAATTCTATTTTTTTGAAAAATGCTTCTGCATACACTTACATCATTACTTTAGCTCAATTATATCAAAATCTCAGATGTTTCGGTTGAATAGTTCAAAAAAAGGGAACAAGGTTTAGGAATTTCAAATTTTCCGATAATATCTTTTGACCCTTTTTGACATTTATGATTGTATATCTCGTTAACCAATGGATGTAAAGGCTTGCAAATTTAAGCACTAATAGATAATATTAATATTAATAAAGTCGCATAAAAAAATCTGACGTGGGCGTGGCACATCCGGGTAAAATTTTGTTTTAGTTAAAAAAAATTTTATCAAAAAAAAGTAAAATTTGATATTTTTTTCAAAAAATGACCTTGCATACAGTTACAGCATTGCTTTATTCAGCTTGTGTTAAAGGCTCATTGATTTCGGCTTTGTAGTTCAAAAAAAGGAACAAGGTTAAAAAAATTAATTATTTCCGTTTTTGACCTTGACCTTTGTTGAACTTGACCTTTCTAGGATCAAAGGTCATTGACTTTGGCTGTTCATATATACTTTCATATTTGATGTCTAGCGTCAACTTCCGGTGTTATTACTGTACTGCATTTTCAAAGTTTATCAGTTTCAAATACTTTTATCTCGTGACTTTGACCTTAAGCGAGCTTGACCTTCAGTAGGTTGAAGGTCATTGACATAGGGTTTTAGCTGGTACAGTCGTATGTCAGGTCTGGTGATTACTACTGGTTTCACAACATTCCAAAACACATCAACTTTTGAAGTTTTCGACTTCTTTTGCACTTGGGATTTTCGTTCAGGCTTGAGTATTTTTTTAAATTCCCTTCAGCAAATTTGCACATTTGCAAAGTCCCACTCTGTGCCACGTGTGGTTCTAGTTTAATATTGATTTCATATTGTAGTCCGACCAGAAAAACTTTAGTTATATAGAAGACATAATGGATATCACTTCTAAAACATCATCAACACCACAGTAAGAAAGGCATCAGACTCCTCCCTTGTAATGTTTAGTTATATAATGAAAATTGATTAACTACAATTCATTATATGGAAGGTACTTGGTTCTGTTTTTAAGAACTTATATTGTTCAATTCTTCCCTATATCTTATCATCTTTTATCTTATACTGTTTTGAAAATGGTTTGCTGTTTCAAATGTGTTCAACCCAAAACAAGCTAGAGTCAAACCTCCTCTCCTGTTTGATTCATTATGACTTTAAGCAGATAGTTCATGTTTGACTTATTCCCAGGTTACTTTGGTATTAGTCTCTTATATACATGATTTTACAACAACTTTCTATCAGGCAATTGTTTATTTCGTTTTCTTTGATATTTAATCTGAGTGAGATTTGTGTGAATTAATAATTGTTATATATATTCAAGTCTTCTGGTTTCCAGTCAGTTTTTAATGATTCAATTTGTATTATCTTCAAAAACTTGATACTTGCCAAAATAAGGTCACATCAATTTTTGTTTTTGTATGTCTATTAGAGAGAAGATACAGTTTTAAAGATTTATTGTGAATTACTTAACAATAGAGTGTGGTAACCCTTCATTATTGAAGATATAATAGTCCAAAGATAACCCGCTGTCTTAGCCATTCTCTTTAATCAAATGTAGAGCTTTTGTTGTGGGATGGTGGCCATTGTTATCATCAACTTTCTCTGCGATACTGTCAATTGTACAATGTTTGTTTAATATCAGTTCAAATCCGACCCCCTCCTCAACAGTAGTCTCACAATTTCATTTGTCTCTCCAAGAAACTGGATGCTTCTTTGTTTGAGATTTAATCCTGTGTGAGTGAAATCCTGCACCATCTTTTTATCTCCTCCCACTACACTCTTTATATGTCTTTATAGCCCTTCATTTTTATTTTATCATACATGTACAGCTTTTTTTCAATTTCAAGCAAATCTTAAGTTCACAGAGTCTTTTACAATTTAATATTGAATCTTTTGATCAAACTTTTATTTAGTTTAAATTAACATTATTTTGAATAAAAATACTTTTTCTTAATTTCCTTTGTCCAATACAATATTGGTTCCAGAGCACCATAACAATTTTTTTAGATTACACCTTGCTCAATCAAATATGGTAAAATTTAACATCTTGGATAAATTCAAGATGAAATATATTTGCTGGTATTTTTTTTAAAATGTGTGGGAATTTATTTGTGATTTTAGAAATACTGATTGTTGAAAGTGGATTGTAGTTAAATCATGGAGGACTAAAATGATTTCAATAATGGTCAAAATGATATGATTAATATTATTATAGCATTTGAGTATATACATCGATATGGTTCAATTTAAAATAAGTTCTGAAAAGAAAATCACACAAAGCCAATGAGAGCTGGATAAATATTGTTGTAAGGTTATGAAAATCAAATGCTTTGAATAATGCTTTTAATATTCAACAGGGAGTATCCGGTCAGTTTGTTAGACTAACATATTCTATTATTTAAATTGTATATAGTCATTTGATCCTGTATTCAATCCTTGGTCAAGGAGTTAGATTGTTTGTCAGTCATACTGAATTAGAAGTAAAAATAATACTTGATTTCTTTTTATCCTTTTAATCTGAACTCTTTTGTGGTTTATGTCTTCAGGCTCAGATAAAAATCCAATACTGAGACGGAAAATATTTACTTTATAAATTTGTAGGTTTCAGGATGGGGAAAATGAGCTTTATACAATTTCTAATAAACTCTTGTATATTGTCCTAAAAGTGTTCATTTAAGGCCACCCATAGTGTTTATTATTGAATTAAATGAACTGAATTTTCTCATACAAATTGAAAACGGTCACCAAGATAATGTGAATATCAAACTATTCCTGAATAAGATGACCAAATCCATTCACAAACCATAGACTTCCAAGATAGAAGATAGAGTAAAGATGGCAACACGTAACTATTATGGTAACTACAATTTACCAGTATAGAGTAATAATGTGTAACTATATGTCTATATATAATATTGGTAAATACAATTTACCAGTATAGAGTAACTATATGTCTATATATAATATTGGTAAATACAATTTACCAGAATAGAGTAATAATGTGTAACTATATGTCTATATATAATATTGGTAAATACAATTTACCAGTATAGAGTAATAATGTGTAACTATATGTCTATATATAATATTGGTAAATACAATTTACCAGTATAGAGTAATAATGTGTAACTATATGTCTATATATAATATTGATAAATACAATTTACCAGTATAGAGTAATAATGTGTAACTATATGTCTATATATAATATTGGTAAATACAATTTACCAGTATAGAGTAACTATATGTCTATATATAATATTGGTAAATACAATTTACCAGTATAGAGTAACTATATGTCTATATATAATATTGGTAAATACAATTTACCAGTATAGAGTAATAATGTGTAACTATATGTCTATATATAATATTGATAAATACAATTTACCAGTATAGAGTAATAATGTGTAACTATATGTCTATATATAATATTGGTAAATACAATTTACCAGTATAGAGTAACTATATGTCTATATATAATATTGGTAAATACAATTTACCAGTATAGAGTAATATTATGTAACTATATATAATATTGGTAAATACAATTTACCAGTATAGAGTAATAATGTGTAACTATATATATATAATATTGGTAAATACAATTTACCAGTATAGAGTAATATTGTGTAACTATATATGATATTGGTACATACAATTTACCAGTATAGAGTAATAATGTGTAACTATATGTCTATATATAATATTGGTAAATACAATTTACCAGTATAGAGTAATAATTTGTAACTATATATATATAATATTGGTAAATACAATTTACCAGTATAGAGTGATAATGTGTAACTATATATATATAATATTGGTAAATACAATTTACCAGTATAGAGTAACTATATGTCTATATATAATATTGGTAAATACAATTTACCAGTATAGAGTAACTATATGTCTATATATAATATTGGTAAATACAATTTACCAGTATAGAGTAATATTATGTAACTATATATAATATTGGTAAATACAATTTACCAGTATAGAGTAATAATGTGTAACTATATATATATAATATTGGTAAATACAATTTACCAGTATAGAGTAATATTGTGTAACTATATATGATATTGGTACATACAATTTACCAGTATAGAGTAATAATGTGTAACTATATGTCTATATATAATATTGGTAAATACAATTTACCAGTATAGAGTAATAATGTGTAACTATATGTCTATATATAATATTGGTAAATACAATTTACCAGTATAGAGTAACTATATGTCTATATATAATATTGGTAAATACAATTTACCAGTATAGAGTAACTATATGTCTATATATAATATTGGTAAATACAATTTACCAGTATAGAGTAACTATATGTCTATATATAATATTGGTAAATACAATTTACCAGTATAGAGTAATATTATGTAACTATATATAATATTGGTAAATACAATTTACCAGTATAGAGTAATAATGTGTAACTATATGTCTATATATAATATTGGTAAATACAATTTACCAGTATAGAGTAATAATGTGTAACTATATGTCTATATATAATATTGGTAAATACAATTTACCAGTATAGAGTAATAATGTGTAACTATATGTCTATATATAATATTGGTAAATACAATTTACCAGTATAGAGTAATAATGTGTAACTATATATATATAATATTGGTAAATACAATTTACCAGTATAGAGTAATAATGTGTAACTATATATATATAATATTGGTAAATACAATTTACCAGTATAGAGTAATAATTTGTAACTATATGTCTATATATAATATTGGTAAATACAATTTACCAGTATAGAGTAATAATGTGTAACTATATATATATAATATTGGTAAATACAATTTACCAGTATAGAGTAATAATGTGTAACTATATATATATAATATTGGTAAATACAATTTACCAGTATAGAGTAATATAATGTCGGTGAAAATCGTGAGAAGATAAGAACCAAAACTTTTTGTCCTAATTTCCTAAATGACCACAACAGATGTTGTCCTTCTGCTCAGAATAACTGAATTTGCCTTTGTGATCAACATAAAAGAGTCTGCTGTCAACATTTTAGTCATATTTTACTAACTTGGGTTTAATGATAACATGGTAGATCAATGGCAGACTGGGACTGATGGAGTGCATTTAAAATACTTTCATAATTACAGTTTTATATACATAGTTTTGTATAGTAAAACACATTGCAAGTATATAGTAAAACTAAAGTAATTATTTCACAAGCAGACTGAAAACTAAATAATCAATATTCAGACATTAAAATGTAATCAGGTGAAATTTATTCTCTCACCTTATCTATGGCTCTAATTGTCATTTATTCTCTTTATATTCAGGTGTATTATTAATACTAATTATATTTTATTAATAATGAATGAGGGTGACAACACCTGGTATCTACCTGGTCTATATATAGTGTTGTCTTATTTACCACATTATAAACATATTATATTATTGTCTTCTTCATTCTCAGGATGTACATACTTTCTATCATTTTATCTTTAACTTCATCAAGATTTTATTCTGGCAGATGGAAACCACATTACCAGACAATCCATATTCATAATTAAGTTCAAATGCAATATTGCTTGGAGTCAGCGAAGCATGCCAGTTTCAATCAATAGCAGTAACAATAGTCTCTGACATTGGTAACACTTAGAAACAAAAGGAAATTGCAGTATCAATGATTAATATGAAATTTGAAACCAAAACTGACTTCATTAGCAAATGTGATGGAGCGACTTTTTTAAACACTGGCAATTATCAAGCAGTGTATTATGTAATTATATGGAAAGTAGAATTGACAATAACAAATCATGCCTTCCTTTCTAACAATGTCCTTTTAAAATTATTAACAAAATATAAAGAATGCATCATTTCAGTAGCAACAAAAATGAAATTTCCGTTTTTTCTTATTTGCACCTGTATAAAGTTATTTCAAGAGATAAATATATTGATAAAACAAAGCACTCAAAACAAAAATTGTTTTTCTTTTTTTTTAATTTCTTAATATATGCATTTTCATTTTCTGGTATTTTCATAAATTTAATTTTTGTTGAAAATAGTGTTTGTAGCCTCTTTTACATTACAAATATATTCCTTTCTGAGAACGGAACGGATGAATTTTGTGTAATGTAAATGGTCAAGCGTTCTGAGAACGGTTCCAATTCTGGCCTACCTCGGACTCCATAAAACTGTGTAATGTTATGCAAACGGTCACCATTCTGAAAACGGTTTACTGCTCAACACGCGACCTTCACCTTATCCGCGGAATTTCAGTACCATCATTGATTACTTCCAGATTTCTCCGATTATATAAACATGTCTACAAGGCATTAAATTTTACTTCTTTTAAGAAGAGTTCCACAGATAACCGTACCGAGAACAATTACTGTTTACACTACAACTGAATAACCGTTCTCAGACCACTTGATGTTACTGTAATGTAAATGGTCACATTTTATTGCAGCCTGGTCCGGACCGAAAACGGAATGCTTTATAGCTGTCTGGTGTAAAAGGGGTTATAAGAAATGAGATACTGAGAGGCAGGGTTTGCCCTAGACATAAAATTGCTAATTAGGAGTCATTTGTATTTTTGGGGGGTCAAAAAAAGCAGATATATTAAACCAAAAATTTACTTAATTAAAAGTGGTCCGAGTCGGTTGTGAGAAAAAAAGTGGTCCAATTTGGTATCGGTCCGAATCTGTAATGGTCTGAGCGGTCCTGATTCCCAAACAACAAATGTTAACTTTAAAACAATTGCGTATAAAAGGTTGTTTCAGTTTAATTACGTATAGCCGATTTATAGAACAATAGAAGTGAAACCGTATTAGTACCATCATTTGTTTCATAATATTAATCCCTTTTCAAACAACACTCATTCGAGTCATTCTCGATCCATTGTTTTTGCGACAATTTTCTCATCACGAAAACACAGTCAAACAGCATAATAATTATTTATACAGCAGCTTTTAATCGCTGTTTATTTATTTTATTGAAATATATATGATTAAATTAGAGATATTCATAGATAAAACGTTTTTTTCGATCATCGGGATTCGGAAATCAAGAAATATTAAGGACAGGAAATGGCTTTCATTCAATGAGCTGGTTGGTAGTCAAAGCATATTTCGGTACTTAAAAGTCAAATAGGACCGGCATCAAATGCTTTACAGAAATTCTATTGGTTTAAATTATAGTCGTGATTATCAAACAACACAAAAAGGTAACAACGTTTTGAGTCTTGATAACCGTTCATACTAAACTATTAATAGAAAAGTAAATAGAAACTCTTTTTGAAAATTAATTTCCTTCGAGAAAAATAAACTTGTAAATACCAGGGCGACTTGGAAATCGCAACGGACGAAAAATAAAGCGACTATAATACTTCAAGTTGCGTCAAAAGCGACGCAGCAGCATTACAATTTAGCGTATTTTAGAAAATTTATGCGTCAAATACGCAGGTTTTCTGCGTCAGGGCAAACCCTGCTGAGAGGTCAATATTATAATATTTTACAGAAAAATTTTGAGCAATACTCCAGTGAAATAGTTTAAGAAAGTTATTCCATGCAACAACCTTCTCTTGAGACTATATCATATTCATCTAAATATTGTGATTCTTGATCTCAAACACCTTAATGAAAACAACAATGAAAGATAGTGGACCACAGCCATATACGCCCAACGAAAAAGCCTTAAATTTAATCAGGAGTAAATTAAACTTTCTCAAACCTTTCGATTTAGGTCCAATAACATCCTAGGTTTCATCAAAATCGGTTAAAAACTAAGAGAGTAATAGCATATTCAACATTTTGGGGCAAGGGCAATAACTCTGCTTCTAATGATCGAAAATAGCTCAAATTCGAACTTGATCTTCGTTTTAGGAATATGTGTACACATGTCAAATTTCATTTGATTCCATCAAAAACTATATTTTTTAGAGTGTTTACAAGCAAATGTTGACGGACGGACAGGGGTGCCGACAATATATGTCCTCATAGAGAGATGAGGGCGAATAAAAACATAAACTCAATTTTAAGTCAATTCACAATGGTCAACTGGATATTTTCAGCTTTTTCTACATTAAGTAGTAATTGAGCCTAACTAAAAGTAATATTTTGAATACTATCTTGAATCAAAAATGCTCCAAGAACAAAATGTTGAAATTCCAGAAGTCTTTGACTAATAAAACATTCACAAAGAGATCAATTGATTTATACCAGAACAGATCAATTTTACTTGTCGTTACATATTATTGATGGAAAAATGGCTGCCATCTTATTTCTAACTACGACCACAACTATGTCACCTAAAGTAAAACCTACATAATCATTGATTAATTTACATGACTCATACAATGCAGTTTTTTATCTGAGAAACTGCCGATATCTTGGACATAACGGGACATTGATGAGCGTGACATGTCGATGCATGAAAAGATTTCTTCGATTCACATCTTCATTCTCCTTATTCTGTCAATTTATGGATTTAATCAAAGAAAACAAGATGTGTAATGGAGAACGTTCAATATTTCTCTGTCAAAAGACTAGCATATAGCCATTTAGGAAAATTAAATTGAGGATTTTGTCCATAGTGATATTTTGGCTTCAAATAACTCTTCTTGAAATTAACACCAAAAAAGGACTGCAAATTCAATGAATTGGACACTTAATACTTGAAAACAGAATGCAATGACAATTTTTTGAACCATTGATCCAAATGACATTTACAATTGATCATGTTAGAAATGTCAAACACAAAAATGCAACATTTATCTTGAATTGTCATTTGTTGCATTTGCTGTTACTGAATTTTTAGACTTTATTTCTGGAGAGTGAATGGACATTAAAAAGCTGATGCCACATACATGTTTATCTAAGTTTCTATTTCTACACTTTTAGGACAGTTTGTACTTAATTACTACAGATAAGGAGATAATATTTTCAGTGCCTGATTTTTGTTATGTTGGGGTTATGATTAATTCTCACTTTTTTAAATTCTTGAAATTATTGTTGTAGTTGACATGAAATAATTATATATTTAATGATCGTAGAGCACTCAGTTAGTATCAAACCATAATACAATAGAAGCATGCTGATAATTTCATTCTATTTGAATGAATTAAAATAATAGAGTGAAAGATATCATACATGATTACTCACAATAAATAGAAAACATTTATTAGTTGAAATAATACTAGAATGTTCACATATTTGACTGTATATAATACAGAGACCAGCCAGAATTATTGTATGAGTAATTAAAATGTTTTAAACTCCTTGTTTTATTGAGGTATTGTCAATATTGTCATCATCACCAATATCAAAATCAGGTACCGGTAGCCTAATAAACTCAATAAAGATATTTCCACCAACATGACAATAAATACTTCCACAATGCTCTAAAGCATTCAACTGAATTCTTGCAAAATGTGGTCATGCCTTTATTTTACATTAAAATTATAATTGATTGCAGTCCTGGGTATTTGATAAAGTGATTTTATTAACAATTAGTAGGATTTTAAGTGTTTAAAAGGGTAGCCAACCTATATAAAGGAATCAACACTTCAAAAGATTAGCACTTATAGAAATAACTAAACAGACCTCCATTACAGGCTACTTTAACTTAAATTTGATTCACACCAGCCATTGACTTCTTCAAAAGATAAAGTGTATCAATATTGAATAATGAGTTATTAAGTGGCCAATAAGATGTCAATATACAAGGTGTTAGAGTTACCTAACATGATTCAAACCCCTATTTATAATCATATATAACATTACATCTAATCATAACAAATATTAGCAATAAATGGACCCTATAATAACAGACTCAGTCAACTGAAAGTCTTCATTAATTGTTCAGTAAATAGATTATGGTTCCATTAAAGAAGTTTAGGAACTGAATGACTTCTGCGTTTTAATTTGCTAATTTGTTACATCGATGGAAGAAGGAAATATCACTTTTCTTTTTAAAATACTTTTGAAAACTTCCTTTCAATTTGTGGATTGTATTTGGCCACATACTGTGAGCCTAAATATTGTGTTTAATTATTTAATTTACTAATACTCTAAACCAGACAGTCTACAGTTTACCAATTATCATAGAAAGCTAATTCTCATTCTCTCTTTATTTCTTCCTTCTAATTACCATTATATACATTACCATGTTCACAGTCTTATTACATAACTTACTTTAATCTATTTTCATAAGAAAACAAACTCAAACCATATTCACATTGCCATTTTGAATAACAATTGAATAGAATAAGACCAGAAATTATACAATTTCAATTTTTAGTCAAATCATTCAAAAAAAGAGAAACATCTAAGCCTGTAACCTTCCAGCATAAAAAATAACTTTGTTTTTCTAGCATCTAATTTGAAAGACATTAAACACGGTGAAACATGTGTTAATTAGTGTTTGATCAAGTCAAATATATACTTCCACACCAGCTGTGATGCTGTGAGAGCCATGTTTGCCTCATGACCTAACACCCCATCACAACATGATCATAATTAAGAGAAAATTCAACCAAGCATTTAATTATTTCAAAACATCTTGTTAAGATGGCTTATTTATATATTTATATGATGATATGTTTGATAAGCATATTGATAACATGTGTAAACTTGGGATCCAGTCTACTCCTATATTGAAGAGCTGAGATGTAAGTAATGTCCATTGGGACTCCTGGCAAACAATCTGTATGCTACACAAGGCATTATCTTGATGAACAACTTGGGTCATATAAAATGCAATATCCATGACGAAATATTTTACAACCCTGTTCCTGGACTTTAACTTCTCCCATGTTGGTATTCTGTTTAAAATCAAATCACATCATTGCTTCTCTAAATCATATCAGCACCTATCAGTGTGGAAACTGGATACTAAATAATTTTGATGGAAAGATCAAAGACCTTTCAAACCATTCACATACATTAGAATACTTTCTCCATCAAAAAACCAAATTTCAAATATAAAGTTTCATTGTCTCCAATTGAACAATAACAATGTGGTATACCTAGTTTTTTATACTGGAATAAAGAAATATAACTACAGCAGTCTACCACATGGTTGACATACATCATGCAGTGCTTCTCTCCAGTACTTACAGGAAGGAATTTACAGCCGGTCCTGTGAGACATGTCATGCTCTTTTATGAACTTTACAAGTTTCCTCTTTCTAAAATTTACTTTTGTTTTCTCTCATTACAATTTATTCATTGCTTCAATACTTTAATAAAAGTGTAGTTATCATTGTAAATATACATCTCCAGATAAAAAACTTCAAATTGTATGTTAAAGAATGTAAATCATGAAAACTTATTCAGTTTAATTTTGTTGACATCTGATAATAAACAACACTACAATTTGTCATAATGAAATTACAATAAGATGACGTACTGTATATGTATATGTATATGTATTTAAAATAGTAGTATTTTATTATTATTACGTTAAAGAAATAAGTTACAAACTCTACAACACATTTGGCCTCCATATGAAATGATATTGATCTTTTTAACATTTTTGTCAGAAGTTTTCATGGCAGATTTATGACACACCAAAGTTGTTATAAAAAAGTTTGTGTTTTTATATTTTATTTGAGACTATGTCTAAGTATAAGAAAGTCTGTTATGATGAATACAGTATCAGTATAAGTCTCAATCATCAACCAATCTAGAATATTAATGGCCCAAATATCTGTCCATTTCATTTTTAAGAAACTTACAAAATAAACTATATAAACTGAAACAAGGTTTTCTAAAAATGCATCTTAGAATTGATTTAGATTGTCATTGTGATAACCTACCCAAATAAATCTATTTATAGCATCATTTTTAACAGGAACATTTTATAGTTTTTTTCCTTTTTAAATCAGAATGGTTGATGTATTTTCCAGATGTTCTGAAGCCTCATCAAAACCTTCCTTTTCTGAAAGATTTAAACTTTATCTCATGAATTGTACATGCTATTTGAATGACGTAGAGTTCCAACACTATATTGTTATCCCTAGCATAAAGTTGTTCTCCATTACATTGACAAGCCTTTGTGGATGAACCAATAGACAGGAGTAAGAATATTACAATGTGGGTATATAATCACTTTTTTTCACAGTAAATGTTTTAGAGTGGTGAACAGTAATCCAGGACTGAGAAACTGTACCATCAAGTCTTTACCTGTATATAAATGTAAAAGTGTAAATGTGAGTTCTAGTATAAAGATAAATTATAAATAAATACCTAATTAAATTGTGCTCATAACTATTGATAGTATAATTCAATATCATCAACTACAGCAATATAGTTTAAGTATCTAGTTTTTCCTGCTGTGATGACCTCTATACAAAAACATGGATGTAAAATCAATATTCCATTTGAGGACTTCCACAATGAAGAAGAACAATCTACAATAGTGGTGTATAGTAAATAGCTCTATAGAGTTAAATGAGGTGCTATTAATGTTAGATAAAGGAATGGTGGAGGAGGTAACAATGATGAGCTATGATGAGAATAATGACTTGGTGAAACTAACTGTATATTAACACTAGTTGAGGTACCACTGAAGGTCAACATTTTCTAGCTAACAATTGATTGATAGTAATATGACCCTGAATAGATTGGGTGAAAATATGGCACTGCTAATCACCTGTTCATCAATAGCCATTCTTTCTACACAAACGCTGACAGTGTATGGAATTGTATCTGTAATAGCAGACAGATCAACATTTCCACTTGGAATTCTGATACATCTTTAATGTGATTTTCCTCAACTCATTCCAATACAGCGTGCGTAATGTAAAATTATTGATCGGTGCTTTGTACCTAACACAATTTCTCATTTACTCACCAACAGTATATCCACTGTCTTACAATTTAATGTCGTTTGCTCGTGATGTCTGTCACAGATATTGTCAAGAATGGTGGTACTAGTTTGAAATAATCATATTCTCATTTTTATATATCAAACATTGTACCATACCTTACATTCATTATAGACTACTATAGAAATAGAGCAAGTCCCATTGACATAGGAAGCCATGATAAAATATGCTGACATTTTATAATATTACAAGACTTAAAACCCTACACAATAACATGAGCATCTGCTTCCAACCAAATAAGGCATATCATTTATTTAACTTTAAACCTGAAGAATGAACGTAAAACAAGCTAAACAAGTCATAACTCAAGGAGGTTAATCTTTTAAATGCAGCTGCAGGATTCATGAGTTAGTTGAATTTGTTGCCTAGAAAAGATGCAAGATAAATGTAAATCAAGTTCAACTGGTCCTTCACTATGTGTTTGTAAATCAGAGTTGTTCAGCATGTTTGAGGTCAAAAATTTCTTTAAATAATTTAATGATGTGCAAAATGACATAAAAAAGAACCAGGGTTTCAGCTTTGAATTTCTTTCAGCCATGTCACTTACTAATTCACAACAAATTTGTTATCTGAACCACAAACATTTTGACACAAATTTTATTTTAGTGGCATTTTTCTCACTTTAACACATTTAATCTTGCATTGGGTAAATGTGACCGCCAAAATCACTCATATAACAAAAAATGATTCATCTATTATCATATATATTTTAGAGAAGATTGCTTCCAGAGGGGAATCATCGACCATGGGCCTCTAAAATAATTTTCCTAGCTGTGTCACTGTGTGAGTTTTTTTATCCTGTGAATAACCCTACTAGATCCAGTCTTGTCTTCAACTGTTAATCTGAATCTCTGTTAATCTGAATCTCTGTTAATCTGAATCTCATCATACAACTATTCATAGTCTTGTCTTCAACTGTTAGTCTGAATCTCATCATATAACTATTCATAGTCTTATCTTTTTTTTTATTCAAATTCTAAAACCAATATTTTTACTTGGGAAAGAAAATATATTTGTTTACATTGATTTCATGTCACAAGGCTTTAATGAATCTGGGTATAAATTAAGATAATTGTACAGCAGGGTCAACTGAAGTGTGATGGTGTATACAGAGAGTGAAAATATCTAAAGCCTCTTGTCAATAGGAAAGGCACACTTTGAGCTTTACACTATGTGACTGAAAGGAGAAATTTTAACAATTGCTTTCATTGACTAAGCTAAAGGGAAGGATAAAAAATTGATTTTTAAGGGAATAATATCAAAATAATGTATTTATAGTATTAAATCATTTTTTTCATTAATTCTATAAGCAGACCTATCTACTTCAATTTTTAAATATAATCCTAAATACTATAAAATATAGCATGTTTGTACAAAATCTTATGTTATAAAAATAATTTCAGTTTTTATTTCATTTTAAAGTTATTTTATTCCATCCTTGAATATTTCAAGAACAAAAAACTGTTTATTTGTAGGCCTATGGAACTATTCTCCAAAATAAAAGCCTATTTTCTATCACAAATATACTAAGGGGACTAATTGATCACATTTTCAAAAAATGTCAAATATGTAGGAAATTGACAAATAACATAAGAAATGAAGACACATTAGAGTGTAAATTATTGCTTGAGGCTCTTAACTAAAATATCAAGTAATTGTCATTAAGTTTTCCAAAGGGAATAAAACTGAATTAGCTGTGAATTTTCACTGTGTACTAGTTAAATTGGATGGAGGTAAATTTTGCCTGAAGGTTTTGGTAATAATGATGATCAATTGATGAGAGTATATATGATACATCATCACATAGAGGGACTGACATGTATCTATCATAATACCTTATAATTCAATGTATCTGTAATATATATTAAAGACGAAGGAAACATTAAAATTGTTTAAAATCAAACTTTACTATTATAAAAGTAAAGTTTAATTCCATTCTTCCAGGCTTGTATGAAGATAGTTCTTGTTATATTGAGAAATAGTTCTTGTTATTGAGAAATAGTTCTTAGTTCTTGTCATATTGAGAATAGTTCTTGTCATATTGAGAATAGTTCTTGTTATATTGAGAAATAGTTCTTGTTATATTGAGAATAGTTCTTGTTATATTGAGAATAGTTCTTGTTATATTGAGAAATAGTTCTTGTTATATTGAGAATAGTTCTTGTTATATTGAGAAATAGTTCTTGTTATATTGAGAATAGTTCTTGTTATATTGAGAATAGCTCTTGTCATATTGAGAATAGTTCTTGTTATATTGAGAAATAGTTCTTGTTATATTGAGAAATAGTTTTTATTAATTTTGCCTTCAAACTTCAGTCAAATTTCAAGAATTGTACCAATTAACATAATGCCAAAATTTGTCTTCATTTAAAGTTGTCCTATTTGTAAAATAAGCTATGAATTTATGTGTGCCTATCACATTTATTTTATTGCAGAAGCATATAATTGGCAGTTTATTAGCTTTGTTAAAAAATATTTATCGATTTGTACAGGTTTTTGATATATTTCATGTCATTGAGGTAGTTCAATCAAGCGATCATGTGAAACAACATTTCAATCTGTTAAGATGCGTTTATTATCAATTCTGAAAAATAGACGTTTTGTTTTTGTAGAGTTGTTCCTGAAGCAGCAGATAATGAATAGGCATAGCAATAATTTCTTATTAATTTTCAAAAATTGGAAAATTCAAAATTAATTTTTATATTTGGATAGTATTGTAATTAAGATATATTTTTGTTCTCATATTAAATGAATAAATTAAATATAGTTTAATATAATAATTTTCAATCTGGATAATATACTCAAATATAATTACAATAAATAAACTTTTTTTCTTTGGTTGGAATAAAAAGAATTCATATTTTTTTAAATAACATTTTATAAAAAATTCCTATAAAAAGAAACAGTCATAGAATATTCCTTTTCAATTCACAATATCATATATTTTGTTTATTAAAATAATTTTTTAAATACACATGAAAGTATTATTTTTTTTTTTAAAACAAGTCTCTTTGGGTTATAGTCAATTTGACACTATTCTTAAATGATCTTAAGTCAAAAAGTGAAAATGGTCTCAAAAACCGTAGTCAAAATGGCCCTATTTTTGGTCAGATTGGTCTAAATAATTGCTCTTTGACTTCAACTAAATCTTAGACCAAAATGACCCCTTACCAATAGATTACTTAATTGTGTTGAGTGTTGTTTAAATTGTTAATTGTAGTGCTTTTTTTGTATTGCCAAATCTTGTTAAAATTGTGTAATGACTTAATAAAATAAATAATATACGTTATATATACATTTTGACCTTTTTTTGAGACCATTTTGACCAAAATTTGAGACCATTTAGGAAAAGTGTCAAATTGTCTATAAGCCGTCTCTTTCACTTTCATAGGAATTTTATCCTAACAATTTCCTTTTAAAATCTTAAAAAAATTTCAATTTAACAATGTCTATTCTATATCTTAAACAGTTTCAGAAGAAAGCTTCAATATCTATATTTATGTTACTCAGTACTCAAATAATGATCACAAGGTCAAACCTTTTCTCCTTAAATAAAATTAATTTTGCATACATTTTTAATCTGTTTCTTGTTCCTGTGCCATTCAAACAAATTATTTTGGTTGAGGAAAGAATAAATTCTTACCTAAATTTAAGCCATGAGACACTCCTAAAAATATCCAAAATGTGAAGAGCAGCATATTAAAAACAGGATAATGATGTCTAGTCCTCCAAAAATATACATCCATTTTTAAAAATATCATAATTCCATGATCATATCCATCACGATCACTTCAGTAATTATTTCAGGCTTAATATTGCTCAAAAATAGGCTTATAATATATTCTTTAATCACATAATTCAGTTGATTCAATCACAATTCACGCTGAATTCTATTCCATATAATCCCAGTATATTATTCTCTTCACAAATTATCACTGTGGTATAGAAGAGTGATAATCACCCCCTTTATACTATGGTATATTAAACTAGTCAATAAAAACAGTGGATGAACAATAACTCACACTTGTTTTCACTAAATGCAACAATTGCAATTATCTTCTTTTAAATCCCTCAGTTTGAAACCTAGTATTCCAAGTTTTTTCTACAAAACTAAATTACTGAAAGCGAGTAGTTCTCATTCAGTTTCGATCAACTCACTTCCCATAGGAGTACTGGTGGAATAACCAACAATTCATTTTACTATACAGACTTGCTTGAGAGTAGACCAGTTCATTGATATGAAGAGGGGTGACAGGTTGTCCTGAGCTGTTATAAGACTAGAGATAACAGACCATATCACTTTATTTTTTTCCTTTCACACCATGTGTATTTTCTTTTCCATATGGGTTCAACCAGTGATGAAAGCTAGAAATTCAACAATAAAAATTTGTTAACAATCACTGTAAATGGGATTTAGTATCAGTTCATACATTAGAAATTTAAAATACTAATAGAGTCAATGCATGCAATTTATCTCTCTTCATATTGGATTAACAGTAATACGATTGTAACAAAAGAAAAAGACTTGTGTCTCCTCACATGTTTGTTGCCTTGGGCCACCTCAATGCAACTCTTCAGCTATTCTGTTTTATCGTGTCCTGTAGAGTGGATGTCCCTAATCTTAAATATCTCAATTAGCAAGCACAGATTAATTAGAGATTGTTTGCATCTTCATTCCAAATTAATACTTTAATCAAAAACAAATCTGAAAATTTACATTGTTCATAGAAAGTTTTTATAAGAAATATAATTCCACAAAAAAAATTTCCAATTAAGTGAACATTTAAATTTTGAAACGTGATTCAATTGAATTCCATTTGAATATGATAAAAGGAAGATCAGTCACAATAACAGATATAATGACCTGTATAAATCATTGAATCATTAGTTTTTAAATTGACAAGAAGTTTTCTAGGAAGTTACTATAGACTATGTAAAAGTGTACAATGTCCGCCAGTGGAAAATGTCCGCTGGACATTTTGCACTAGTGAAACATGTCCAATGGACATTTTTAACTAGTGATTAATGTCCATAACTAAATAAAGGACAGTTCTATCTAGCGTATTATGTCCAACCCGGACATAAATACCCCCGGACATTATTTTCGCTTACAACTACAGTCTTAATGTAAAAAGATTGCACAAAGCTAAAGTAATTTTATAAATGCAATATTGAAATGTATTAATAGATAGATAGATAGATCAAAAGGCACATTCACAAATAAATTTACAAGTTGACAGAAGGTGTCAACAAAAACAATTACAGTCAACATACCAAATAAATGTGTAGAGACATGAAGTAAGGTTACATCAGAAAATAAGAAGAAAGCAAGTTGGTGTTAATTGTTAATAAAAGATAAAAGGTTGTGGTGTGATAGTTACAATTTGACTTCTGGTCACAAGTAGGGTAACTCTCAGAGAGCTTGGACATAATATTCATAGAAAATACAGCAAGTTTAATCACCTAATGTTATCTCATGTAGAAATGTAATGGGAGAGGCTGGAAAGACAGGACACAATAGAAATATGTGACATTGATCTGTAACAGCACATCTGTCTTCAATTAAAGATAGCAGACCTGAATATATGCAAATTAGTTATTTCTGTTATAATTTTATTTGTTAAAACCTGTCAAACACACTACAGACAATTTCTCTGAAATTCATATTTGTATTTTCTATATTCAGTTATTGTCATTCTTGATATTTTGTCTGACATTCTCTCCAACATGTTGTAAAATTTAAAGGGAATGTGAAGAAGTTGTCTAAAATTGTAGATGTATAGGAGACACTATAGCAGTCATATTCACCATTCTAATTTTCAGACGTCGACGGTTCTTAGAATTCCACTTTAACTTAACATTTAATGATGTCATGATACTTATTTTCATACTTTTATTTCACAATATTATCAAACATTTTGTCTATTAAAGTTGCAGAAAGCAAAGACATCTGATTGAATTGGAATTGTGCAAATTGATGCCTGTCTCCTATACTCACATACAAGATTTTAAAACTTTTTACAATCTCTTAAAGCATTTCTATAACTACAGGAACAACAGACATTTCTCAGAAAATAGAAGTTATGCAAATAGGCCCCCAATGCACATAACAAATTTAGAAAATCTCTGAATAAATCTTTAATGTTGACAACTATTACTGATTATTTCTGAGATCAAGGACTAAAGTATGAGTGATCATACATAATGAGTGATCATACATATGGTGAAAATGCACTTTGCAAAATCTCAGTTTGTAAGAATTTCATATAAAAAACATCACTTTTATGGAATGTTACAATGAAATATAAGAGTAACTTTTATCTATGGCATTCACTTTCAGAAGTTAAGGTAAAGGGAGATAAGTTTGATATAGTGAGCTAGAATGATATTGTGACTATTAATAGCAATTAAAAGGTCTGGATTAGTATATGAGGATAATACTGATTAGATTAATGAGGACTATCTATGTATGATCTAATCCTATATTGATCAATAAACAATGATAAACAGATTAAAGAGATTAACAGGTGAAAACATTGCCCTATCAAGTTCCTAATCCTATTATAAGAGAAATTTGATGGTAGCAGGTAAAGGATGAGGTAAGATGTATCTGGTTATAAATGATACAGGCACAAAGCAGCGATTATAAATGTAGAAGTTTGAAGTGTCTCTCGTAAACATAAAAAGGCTAGAAATCCTCTTTACAATCCCTTTAAAGCATTTTAAAAAGTAAATCCTTCCATATTATATGACGTTGATTTTATGACTACTAATTATGTATTTATGTTTATATGTAATAGAAGACAAGAGAAATGTTACTTCATCTTTTTTCCCTTGTCTTCTTATTTTGGTTGTAGATTTGAGGGGAGGCAAATTGGATGGCCAGAAAATGTGTCGGATAACAACCTTTTTATGCAAGTTATTACCAGTGTTAAATGAATAAAAAGCAGCCTTCATTAAATAATTCTATAATCATGGACTGTAAAGAATTGAGTAAGATTTTCATTGAAGAATTTAAAGGGGCACAGGCTTCATTTTCGCGGGTCGATTTGGATAAGTCTCAGAAACGGGGATTTTTTTTAGCTCAGCAATTTAGTACTGGTTATCACAACTCACCATTGAAATTTGAGCCTTCAAATCCATGTGCATCCATAATTATTAGCATTTGAAAGTTATAATGCCCTACTACACATTAGTGATACTATGCAATATATAGAAAAGTCATCGATAGAAATAGAAGGAGAAATGTCTAATTTAAGGTATATTTGAAGGAAATACGCAATTTTCGTGCATTTCTAGTGCTTTTGAAGGATACTTAAATATATTCAAGACCCAAACCAACCAAATAAAATGAAGACGGGTCCACTTTAAGTTAACAGAAAACTTAAAAAGTACTTGGAATATTTTTCAGACAGAATTTTTTTTTTCTTATTTCTTCCAACGGGTGGTGGCAAATTGGTGTATTATTAGGCATTTCCAGTTATATATCAGAATAAATTTACTACATTGTCATTGTAGTTAATCCATTACATTCAGTTAAGGAAGTTGACTTTTGAAATCAGTGAATGTAGGCAAGTTTTTTTCATTTCTTAATATGACCTTCAAACATAATGTTTCATCTAAACTGTCATCTGATTAATCTGATTGGTCAGATATAAATATCACCAATGTCGTATTTACATCCAAAACCGAAGTAACCCATTCAAATGTTAATATCCGTATTGGAGATACAATGTTACAATCAGTGCTTTCCAACTGTGTTATTGCATATATTCATTTTTTTTTCCATATGTGGCTACCAACATTATTTATAAACGTTAATTAGTCCATAAAAACACACCTGACAGTGGTCTAGTCAAGTTTAAAGTGAAAAAGTTTAGAAAGGGTCACAGGTGTTGTTTACACATAATTTATCATAATTTATAGACAGACATTTTCTAATGGTAACACCTTCATTAGACAGGTTTTCTTCAAAAATTACTTTAAGTTGTTTACTCAGCTTTTACATCCTTTCAAATATTTGAGAGAAATCGATGCACTGGACAATTCAGACTTTAAAACATAACAATGCAATAAATATCTTAATATGTAACATAAATGTGACCAGATGATGTGTTTTTTTAATGTTCTGTTTAATATTATCTATCACTACAATAACTAATGGATTAACTATAATGTTGACATTTTTCTAAAAAAAAAATAATGGCATCAAGAATAATTGTGGCATTATTAAAATTATTAAAATCACAAAATGACCATCATTCAACAGTTGACAGAGAATTAGAAAAAACTTTGTGTATTAGAATAGAGAAATTTTGTTAGAGCAGTGATCCCTACAAAATAAACAAAATATTCTTTCAAGCTAGGCAGTAGATTGAGATATTGATAGCAGGGAGCCAATATTGATCTTAAATATAGTTATTATGACACCGATTTTGTATTTATTGTACTAAAAAGTGTCTAACATGTTTGCTCATGTATCAAGTGTTTTTGTATTTCTATAGGGATTACACTACTATCAAAAGATGTACTGAATTACAAAAAAGTTTCAAAACTCATTTTTAAATTGATTTCACCTGTCTTAGTAAAATTTTCTTTAATTGATCTAAAAATTCTTGTCTTGAGATCGATAAGGCAAAATGTGTGGCATTGCAGAATGTGTATCTTTCCATAGAATGTTGTCAGTATAACAAGAAAATATTGAAATTATTTATTGTTTTACATCTGCTGTAGGCCACTAATTATATATTTAACATAGCAAGAGAAGAGTAATATGCCAGAATTATGGAATCAATGGTTGGGAATGTGCGGCCAGCTTGACAACTGGAATTAAGCGAAAAGGTGACCAAATAGACTTCAGGACTGTAACCTACTAGAGAGGCATCTGTTAAATAGTGAGAATGAAACCTTCTGTTTAAATGTACGTGTTTGTCTGGTGAATGAATGATGTTTTATACAAGTATACATATAATTTGACAAGTTGACTTTTATTCAGCTCTGAAGAAATTGTCTCAACACAAGTAGAAAAAGGTTTAGACTAGTTGAATCTGAATCTGGAATTTTTTGACCGCCCATACAGAATGCATCTAACCAGGTCTTCATGTTAGGAAGTTAGGAATACTGTCCTAGAAAATTGTTCTTCAGAAAACAAATACAAATTTTCTACATCTGAATATTTATAATAAAAATATAACTAACTTTACTGACCTTTAGCCAAACTGTGACAATGAGTATGAAAGGAAGTGAGTAATTTGAATAATCATTGTATACTCTTTCATATAATAGACTTAATACTTATAAATCTTCTACACAAATATAACAACTTCAAATAGTTACAATAAACTAAAATCACCACTCACTACCTAAAATTTCATTTAAACAACATTACCAGGAAGTTTGATCCTTACAGCTTAAATCTATAGATCATAAATAAAATCTGTATTAGAAATTACAACATACCTGGTTATAAAGAAATATACAGTTAGAACTTACAACAGACCTGGTTATAAAGAAATATCAAGTTAAAACTTACAACATACCTGGTTATAAAGAAATATCCAGTTAGAACTTACAACATACCTGGTTATAAAGAAATATCCAGTTAGAACTTACAACAGACCTGGTTATAAAGAAATATATGTAAAAGTGTATAATGTCCGCCAGTGGAAAATGTCCGCTGGACATTTTGCACTAGTGAAATATGTCCAATGGACATTTTGAACTAGTGATTAGTGTCCATAACTAAATAAAGGACAGTTCTATCTAGCGTATTATGTCCAACCCGGACATAAATACCCCCGGACATTATTTTCGCTTACATATACAGTTAGAACTTACAACAGACCTGGTTATAAAGGAATATCCAGTTAGAACTTACAACAGACCTGGTTATAAAGGAATATCCAGTTAGAACTTACAACAGACCTGGTTATAAAGAAATGTCCAGTTAGAACTTACAACAGACCTGGTTATAAAGAAATATACAGTTAGAACTTACAACAGACCTGGTTATAATGAAATATCCAGTTAGAACTTACAACAGACCTGGTTATAAAGAAATATCAAGTTAGAACTTACAACAGACCTGGTTATAAAGAAATATACAGTTAGAACTTACAACAGACCTGGTTATAAAGAAATATCCAGTTAAAACTTACAACAGACCTGGTTATAAAGAAATATACAGTTAGAACTTACAACAGACCTGGTTATAAAGAAATATCAAGTTAGAACTTACAGCAGACCTGGTTATAAAGAAATATCAAGTTAGAATTTTCAACAGACCTGGTTGTAAAGAAATATACAGTTAGAACTTACAACATACCTGGTTATAAAGAAATATCCAGTTAGAACTTACAACAGACCTGGTTATAAAGAAATATACAGTTAGAACTTACAACATACCTGGTTATAAAGAAATATACAGTTAGAACTTACAACATACCTGGTTATAAAGAAATATCAAGTTAGAATTGACAACAGACCTGGTTATAAAGAAATATCAAGTTAGAATTTTCAACAGACCTGGTTATAAAGAAATATCAAGTTAGAATTTAAAACAGACCTGGTTATAAAGAAATATACAGTTAGAATTTACAACAGACCTGGTTATAAAGAAATATCAAGTTAGAATTTAAAACAGACCTGGTTATAAAGAAATATCCAGTTAGAACTTACAACAGACCTGGTTATAAAGAAATATACAGTTAGAACTTACAACAGACCTGGTTATAAAGAAATATACAGTTAAAACTTACAACATACCTGGTTATAAAGAAATATACAGTTAGAACTTACAACAGACCTGGTTATAAAGAAATATACAGTTAAAACTTACAACAGACCTGGTTATAAAGAAATATCCATTTAGAACTTACAACAGACCTGGTCTGTGTGGACGTATAAAAAGGCTAAAAAATCCTCTTTACAATACCTTACAGTTATTTGGTTTGAGCATTGAAATTTTAATCTGGTTTAAAACAAAAGATTATCAAAAATAACTGAAATAGTAGTGCCTGAATATAAGAAAATAGGACAATTTTATTCACACAATGTTATGTCCGTCTTAATAAAAAAAAAACATTTCTCTAAGAGGTGGTCGTTTTTGACTTAATTTTCAATATATCATGGTGAGCTGTTTATTCTTTACAACAATAGCTAAGTACAATTTCATTTTTCACTCTCTATTGTTCGCTGAAGAAAGAAAAAAAAAGCTGTTACTTTTAAGACGTTGTGTTTAATGCAAATGAAAATGAGGTCGAAATTTTATGCCAATAAGTTCTATTCCATTAAGTTCTATTGTAGAATTATAAAGAAGTTATTACTTGGCCCAGTGTGTTGATGATTAAAAATTGATTAGGGAAGTTCTAATATTGATGATGTAGTATTGATTGAGAGATTATGTTCTTCGATCTGTGATTTTATACGACTTGGGTCAATATGCACATAATCTACTGCTCTTAGTTAAATATACAAATAGTTTGAAACACACACATATATTATAACCTGGGTCACAGGTGATTAAATAGAAACACAGCTTCTAATTCAACTTCACAATTGTAGAACATTGTTCTTACAATATAATGTTTTGTAGGTGAAAGGGGGAAAATCTTAGAAAACATGATGATATATTATATTATATTGAAGGGTTCTATAGCATGTATAGAGTGTCCTTCTTTAAAACATGACATCATTTGCTTGTTAACGAGCACATAGTGGTTGTTGTGTTTGAAGGTTTGGTTCTCGATCAGGTTGTTCATTCATACTCAAATATTCAACACTATCTCTGTTCATTGATTCAAATATTCAACACTATCTCTGTTCATTCATTCAAATATTCAACATTATCTCTGTTCATTCATACTCAAATATTCAACAGTATCTCTGTTCAGTTATTCAAATATTCAACACTATCTCTGTTCATTCATTCAAATATTCAACACTATCTCTGTTCATTCATACTCAAATATTCAACATTATCTCTGTTCATTCATTCAAATATTCAAAACTATCTCTGTTCATTCATTCATATATTCAACACTATCTCTGTTCATTCATTCAAATATTCAACACTATCTCTGTTCATTCATTCAAATATTCAACAGTATCTCTGTTCAGTTATTCAAATATTCAACACTATCTCTGTTCATTCATACTCAAATATTCAACATTATCTCTGTTCATTCATTCAAATATTCAACACTATCTCTGTTCATTCATTCAAATATTCAACACTATCTCTGTTCATTCATTCAAATATTCAACACTATCTCTGTTCATTCATACTCAAATATTCAACATTATCTCTGTTCATTCATACTCAAATATTCAACACTATCTCTGTTCATTCATACTCAAATATTCAACACTATCTCTGTTCATTCATACTCAAATATTCAACACTATCTCTGTTCATTCATACTCAAATATTCAACACTATCTCTGTTCATTCATACTCAAATATTCAACATTATCTCTGTTCATTCATACTCAAATATTCAACATTATCTCTGTTCATTCATTCAAATATTCAACACTATCTCTGTTCATTCATTCAAATATTCAACACTATCTCTGTTCATTCATTCAAATATTCAACAGTATCTCTGTTCAGTTATTCAAATATTCAACACTATCTCTGTTCATTCATACTCAAATATTCAACAGTATCTCTGTTCAGTTATTCAAATATTCAACACTAATGCTTATAATACTTGAATCAAAAGGTTGATTCAACCATTCAAGAGACAACATCTTTAAACTTCCAAAGCCATGTAATTTGGATCTTTCCAGATCTTAACTGGTAAATTAAGGACATTAAAAATTTTCATCACTAGCTGATTCACATCCCATTTTTGAAGATAACATAATGTACTATGGATTATATCATCAGGTATTGAGTGATCTGTGATATTGAGGTTATGAGTAGTGATGTTTGATATCCTGTCCAGATCATTAAATTACATTACCAATTTTTCACTGTCAATTAACACATCAGGGTTTCTACCAATTAGAGTAGTGTGAAGAATATTGAGCTGTAACATAATAAAATACTTTTTTTGATTATTTTAAATTAAATTCTCTGATGAAATTACTATCTGTTGTTCATTTGACCTTTAAATATAACAATATAAGAACTAAAACCTACTTATATCTTACAGGTCTGTTGTTAATGAAAAATGTTAATTACAGAGATCACGATCAAGTCTGAAAGGGACTTCTATAAATGTTTTGATTCATATGATTCAAAAAGGTAGGAAGACTTAAACATAAAATTTTAAGGAAAATGTTACCAAAGAATGAACAATTTCTTTCATCATTCAAATTTCACTTCAAATATTTGATATGAAACGAATGTTATAACTTTATAAACTTTATTTAGCTAATAGAATCAAGACAATATAGGACATCATTAGACTATGTTGATAACTTGGCATAAACAGCTAGACATCGTTTGGTTTCTTTCCAATTTACAACACAGAAAAGTTACAGGGACATGACAGGGTGATACAGACTGGGAACATTCCAAGGAGAACTGACAGGGTGATACAGTCTGGGAACATTCCAAGGAGAATAACAGGGTGATACAGACTGGGAACATTCCAAGGAGAAATGACAGGGTGATACAGTCTGGGAACATTCCAAAGAGAAATGACAGGGTGATACCGACTGGGAACATTCCAAGGAGAATAACAGGGTGATACAAACTGGGAACATTCCAAGGAGAAATGACAGGGTGATACAAACTGGGAACATTCCAAAGAGAAATGACAGGGTGATACAAACTGGGAACATTCCAAAGAGAAATGACAGGGTGATACAGTCTGGGAAAATTCCAAGGAGAAATGACAGGGTGATACAAACTGGGAACATTCCAAGGAGAAATGACAAGGTGATACAAACTGGGAACATTCCAAGGAGAAATGACAGGGTGATAAAGTCTGGGAACATTCCAAGGAGAAATGACAAGGTGATACAAACTGGGAGCATTCCAAGGAGAAATGACAGGGTGATACAAACTGGGAACATTCCAAGGAGAAATGACAGGGTGACACAAACTGGGAACATTCCAAGGAGAAATGACAGGGTGATACAGTCTGGGAACATTCCAAGGAGAAATGACAAGGTGATACAAACTGGGAACATTCCAAGGAGAGATGACAAGGTGATACAAACTGGGAACATTCCAAGGAGAAATGACAGGGTGATACAAACTGGGAGCATTCCAAGGAGAAATGACAGGGTGATACAAACTGGGAACATTCCAAGGAGAAATGACAGGGTGATACAAACTGGGAACATTCCAAGGAGAAATGACAGGGTGATACAGTCTGGGAACATTCCAAGGAGAAATGACAAGGTGATACAAACTGGGAACATTCCAAGGAGAAATGACAAGGTGATACAAACTGGGAACATTCCAAGGAGAAATGACAGGGTGATACAAACTGGGAGCATTCCAAGGAGAAATGACAGGGTGATACAAACTGGGAACATTCCAAGGAGAAATGACAGGGTGATACAAACTGGGAACATTCCAAGGAGAAATGACAGGGTGATACAAACTGGGAACATTCCAAGGAGAAATGACAAGGTGATACAAACTGGGAACATTCCAAGGAGAAATGACAGGGTGATACAAACTGGAACATTCCAAGGAGAAATGACAGGGTGATACAAACTGGGAACATTCCAAGGAGAAATGACAGGGTGATACAAACTGGGAACATTCCAAGGAGAAATGACAAGGTGATACAAACTGGGAACATTCCAAGGAGAAATGACAGGGTGATACAAACTGGGAACATTCCAAGGAGAAATGACAAGGTGATACAAACTGGGAACATTCCAAGGAGAAATGACAGGGTGATACAAACTGGGAACATTCCAAGGAGAAATGACAGGGTGATACAAACTGGGAACATTCCAAGGAGAAATGACAGGGTGATACAAACTGGGAACATTCCAAGGAGAAATGACAGGGTGATACAGTCTGGGAACATTCCAAGGAGAAATGACAAGGTGATACAAACTGGGAACATTCCAAGGAGAAATGACAGGGTGATACAGACTGGGAACATTCCAAGGAGAAATGACAGGGTGATACAGTCTGTGAAAATTAATTGGATGATGTAACCCTAACAAACTAAAGATCTCAGGGGATAATAAAAATAATAATAACTATAAACTTATCTTTTTATGTGACATATAAATTATTAGGACCATTATAGTCTATTTGAAGTTTGAAAATGTCAACTTTAGGTAATCATTTTTAACCATTATGACAGACATTTTGAATAAACTTTAAAGACAAACTAGATCTGGGAAATTCAAAATGTGATAAGGCATGTGGGAAATACATAGGCATAATGTAAATTCATATTTCTAACTGATTATGTCATAAAAAATAAAATCCAAAAAATCTCACTCAATCTACATGTATGTTTGGAAGAACCAAATGTATTCATGCAGTGAATCACCCTTTTAAGCAATGTTCAAATGTTCAGTCTAACATCTTACTGTAAAAAAAAAGCATACATACTTTTAGCAATTTTGGTCTCAACTTTAGAGATTAACTGTGTTTCCACTAACATAAAAAGCCGACTGTAAGCTAGCTTTTTTGTGTTTCCACTGACAAATTGCCAGTGGGAACACAAAAAGCTGGCTTTTTCTCGTTCAGCAATAGGGGGCGTGCACTGTTTATTGTTAACTAGTAGAGTAAATTATAAGTCTTGTAGATCGCATGCTGTCTATAATGTGTGACTTTATGATCGAGACCAAAGTCGTTTGGGAACCAGAAAAACTCTGTGAATGAAAGCTAGCTGTAAGCGTTTACACTATTCTCAGTGGAAACGCAGTTTATATGTCAGGATACCTAGTCCGTAGATGCTAATCAGAGGATATTTGACTAACATTGTTACCCCATGAATTGTTATTCCACTTAATTTGTTTTTTCTACTCTGTGATATAGACTATTGTTAGTATGTATGTTGTAACATAAGCTTACCCAATAAACTTGTTCTTTGATCATATGGTTCAACATCACCTATAATGTTAATTAAAACACCTAAATAGGGTTCACACATTCTTGTATCTGACTAGGAATTAATGAGTCTTTTGTTTACCCAAACATCTTCAACAAAGCATAACAGATATTATTTAAAGACAACATGATCAAGTTTGTCAACAATACAATATAATTATTTTATATAAATTAATTTATCTTATTTATCATTTGAGTTTTATTTAATGAGTTATTTTGTAGTTCAGAAGAGAACTGAGAGCTGTCATCTGACTGAATGGTGAAAAAACTGGTTGTGGGTGTTTAACTTTACCTTTATCTTGTGGGTGACAAGGCATATTGAATGGTGACAGAGACTATTGACTGGTGACAGGGACTATTGACTGGTGACAGGGACTATTGACTGGTGACAGGGACTATTGACTGGTGACAGGGACTATTGACTGGTGACAGGGACTATTGACTGGTGACAGGGACTATTGACTGGTGACAGGGATTATTGAATGGTGACAGGGACTATTGAATGGTGACAGGGTCTATTGACTGGTGACAGGGAATATTGACTGGTGACAGGGACTATTGACTGGTGACAGGGTCTATTGAATGGTGACAGGGACTATTGACTGGTGACAGGGACTATTGACTGGTGACAGGGACTATTGAATGGTGACAGGGACTATTGACTGGTGACAGGGACTATTGACTGGTGACAGGGACTATTGAATGGTGACAGGGACTATTGACTGGTGACAGGGACTATTGACTGGTGACAGGGACTATTGACTGGTGACAGGGTCTATTGACTGGTGACAGGGACTATTGACTGGTGACAGGGACTATTGACTGGTGACAGGGTCTATTGACTGGTGACAGGAACTATTGACTGGTGACAGGGTCTATTGACTGGTGACAGGGACTATTGACTGGTGACAGGGTCTATTGACTGGTGACAGGGTCTATTGAATGGTGACAGGGATTATTGAATGGTGACAGGGTCTATACAATGGTGACAGGGACTATTGACTGGTGACAGGGTCTTTTGACTGGTGACAGGGTCTATTGAATGGTGACAGGGATTATTGAATGGTGACAGGAACTATTGACTGGTGACAGGGTCTATTGACTGGTGACAGGGTCTATTGACTGGTGACAGGGTCTATTGACTGGTGACAGGGACTATTGACTGGTGACAGGGACTATTGACTGGTGACAGGGACTATTGAATGGTGACAGGGATTATTGAATGGTGACAGGAACTATTGACTGGTGACAGGGTCTATTGACTGGTGACAGGGTCTATTGACTGGTGACAGGGTCTATTGACTGGTGACAGGGTCTATTGACTGGTGACAGGGACTATTGACTGGTGACAGGAACTATTGACTGGTGACAGGGTCTATTGACTGGTGACAGGAACTATTGACTGGTGACAGGAACTATTGACTGGTGACAGGGACTATTGACTGGTGACAGGGACTATTGACTGGTGACAGGGTCTATTGAATGGTGACAGGGACTATTGACTGGTGACAGGGACTATTGACTGGTGACAGGGTCTATTGTCTGGTGACAGGGACTATTGAATGGTGACAGGGACTATTGACTGGTGACAGGGACTATTGACTGGTGACAGGGACTATTGACTGGTGACAGGGTCTATTGTCTGGTGACAGGGACTATTGAATGGTGACAGGGACTATTGACTGGTGACAGGGACTATTGACTGGTGACAGGGACTATTGACTGGTGACAGGGTCTATTGACTGGTGACAGGGACTATTGACTGGTGACAGGGACTATTGACTGGTGACAGGGTCTATTGACTGGTGACGGGAACTATTGACTGGTGACAGTGACTATTGACTGGTGACAGGGACTATTGAATGGTGACAGGGACTATTGAATGGTAACAGGGACTATTGACTGGTGACAGGGTCTATTGACTGGTGACAGGGACTATTGACTGGTGACAGGGACTATTGACTGGTGACAGGGTCTATTGAATGGTGACAGGGACTATTGACTGGTGACAGGGACTATTGACTGGTGACAGGGACTATTGACTGGTGACAGGGACTATTGACTGGTGACAGGGACTATTGACTGGTGACAGGGACTATTGAATGGTGACAGGGACTATTGACTGGTGACAGGGACTATTGACTGGTGACAGGAACTATTGACTGGTGACAGTGACTATTGACTGGTGACAGGGACTATTGAATGGTGACAGGGTCTATTGAATGGTGACAGGGACTATTGACTGGTGACAGGGACTATTGACTGGTGACAGGGACTATTGACTGGTGACAGGGTCTATTGACTGGTGACAGGGACTATTGAATGGTGACAGGGTCTATACAAGGAAGTGTGAGGTCCACTTATTATTATAAATCAATCATTCAAGATTTATAATTATAAAATTATATGGTGGTTTTAATTGTTACAATGCTATGTTTAAATTGAACTGTTGGTATCTGTCTTTCAGGTGCATCAGCTGTGCTGTATAGGTGTGATTATAAACCACATAGATGATTACCTTACTCCCGGGCAATCTGAAGGAAAGAAGTATCTTGCAGAATAAAGGGAAAATTTATCAAATCCATAAAAACTAGATGGCCGTTTACTAGAATATAATAAAGCATACTGGACTTAAATTCTGTCTGCCAACAATTTGTGATGAATAGACTCTATCTTTCTAAATTGTGACAGGAATCCATATCTTTATCATAGGTAGCAATATTCAATTTTATTAAAACAATTGTTTTTAAACTAACTATTTGTATGTAATATGTGAGGTTTGTTAATTTCAGTCTGATGGTGCGTTCAGATAACTAAATTTAAGACGATCTAAGTTTTTAGCCGTCTGTTGTGGAGACAGGTTAGTTTGAATGAAACTGGCTGACAATAAGTCAGATATGTCATGTCTGATTAATTGAGAGATGTAGTCAAGCTGTCTGAACGCTCACCAAAAAAACTAAAGCATTCTAAAAGAAAGGTTAATAGTGTAGCTGCTTTAACATTCATCTGAACAGACTGACTTGTAATATACACTTGATCATTCTTACAATTCTTACATAGAATTATCTTTAATACCTATAATAGTCTAGACTTGGCAAATATCAAATCATAACATCAGAAAATGTCATTGTCAACCGAGACAATGTTCCTATTCTGGAATTTTATGACCATCAAGCCAGATGTGGTCAAGTCCTATATTTGAACAAGTGAAAATGTCTGGGTATTGAGACTGATAAAGATCAGACAAAGCTGTTGTTAAGATATATTTTAGTCAAATAGAAATATTTATTACAGTCTTAGTTATTACAAATTTTACAACAAATCAATATCTGAATACATTACTTAATCAGTGTTACATTCTAAAATCAGCATGGAAATCTTACATTTTAATTCACTAACAATCAAATAAATATGGACACAAGTCTTTTCTTTATGCTTAAGTCCATAATAGTCAACTTGAACAGCAACATTTACTCAACTTTCTTTAATGGCACAATGGAATTTTAACAAGAGATTTTCAATACATAAATATGACGTTTCACACCAAAATATTTTCTTGTAGTTCTCTTGTTCCAATTCACCTCAATCTACAATCATATCAGCAAGAAAAACAGATGAAAACAGGACAAACCTGCACAAGAAGACAGTACCAGTCAAATGATATTAACCCTCCAGGCATGAATACATTAGCAGAAGACCTAACAATACTAAATTAGCGCAAATCTGAGTTTAGCTAAAGGGGAAACCTTCAATTCATGTGAAAGTTAGTACTGTGGTAGAAACAAGTGATTAAACATTGAACATGACAATATCTTGAAGAAGATTAAGCGTTTTTAAAGCTTCAGTTTTAATTTACTGAGTAAACTTCAAGTATTGATCTTTTCCTGTCATTTTTAAATTAAAAATTTATGTGTAACAAGAAAACTATTGCGACATACTTTTTCTTAAGGTTACATGCCTCTTATTTTAGCCAATACAAATGTAGCACAATATTTACAACTTAATATCATTGTGCCTACATTATGCCAACAAGATGGGTGCACATTGTTTATGTCATGCACAAGAGTAGGTTCATTTGTAACTTACCTTATAAAACATCATTGATTTTTAACTTCATGAATGCCCCAAATTTGACATCAGTTTACCCACACTAGCACTATATGAATGAATTTTGACTGTGATGTTTACTATTACTATGCTCACACCTGTCTTCTCAACAACAACAAATAATATGAAAGAAAATATTTTTTGATGCCCAAAAATTGTCGAAATCACACAAAATACTAACAAATCAAGATAATCCAATGTTTGATAGTACATGGAAATAGAATGTCCTTGAGTTTGTTTTGGCTGTTCAAAACTCTGTTTCTTTTTCTATGTTATCTAAATTTTGGAATGTAGGAGATTTTGAAAAATAAATAAATAGTCAATTTAATTCAAACTCACTTGCTTTTAAGCTATGATATTAACATTCTTTTTGTTTTCTGCTTTAATTCAGGCCTTATTCAGACCTATTTATTTACTATGATATTATATTATATAGGACCAACTCAATGCTTTTACTCTATTTGATATTTTATTAAAGAAATGGAACCCTCTGGCTATTCCTATTTTTTATTTTTTTTAACACATTCTAAAAAGGTGATTTCTGTCACATTATCACCTCACGTATAGATCTTGACAACAATAATATTGATTTTTCTTTCAATTACTATAATTAAATGAGGTCAGCTTCCTAAGACAGGCTTTAACTTGAACTGGTGGTCACGTGCTGTAGGAAGTAAGTTAATACAACATCTAGTGATCAATACAGATTACTTGTTAATATCTTGTAGTATGAAGGAATTATTATATCAATAACTTCCAAAGATCAGAACTGGATCATAGGCAGATAGTTATCATGTTGAACTTAGTACTATCTGTACTAGATCATAGGCAGATAGTTATCATGTTGAACTTATTACTATCTGTACTAGATAGTCAAGTGGCTTATTGAAATTACCGTTACACGGCGGATAAAAGCACCAAATTTGGCACAAGGCTCCCTTAGAGCCTAATAATTAATATTAGCCTAGGAGCCCTCTGGAGTTTTTTTTTTTTTTATGTAACCCTCACAATTTCAAAATGGCCGACATCTATGACAAAATACCACTTTTTTGAGTCTTCGGAGACATAAGAAGCTCAGGGTGGTTGATTAAGTTGTGTCTTTTAGAAAAGTTTGTCGATTTAACAGTCCGAATATATTTTTTAAAATATTAAAAATACCGTTGTCATTTAAATTAAAAAAATTCCATCCTCTTCAGGGGTGGGCCGCTGAGTTTTTTAAACAGTGAGGGAGAGTTCAGACTCGTCATATTTTTGCTTTTGAAATGCGCAGAACACAGGCTGACATACATTTTTCTTATGAGTATAATTGTTAGAATGTTTTATTTTGTGGGGTTGGGGGTCGAAGGGGATGGGTGTGTGGGGGGGGGGGGGGTCTGGTTGGAGGGAACCCGTCAAATTTTACCATCCAAAAAGTGTATAGTCATTCGTGAGTTTTTAAGCAAATAGAAGTTGGAATACAGT